>JABASC010000466.1:0-39648 GCA_019776185.1 Plutomurus gul
ATGGCTCAATTTTCTGTAATTAATACTTTAATTCTTATCTGCATGTTATCTCAAATATCCTTTGAAGTCTAATTTTATGTACGATACGATACTGCGAGGAAATAAACACTCATCACTCTCGCGTTAAGACAATATAAATTGTATGTAAATCCTTTGTATGTTATAACTGTGTACTAGATTGACTTGATCGATTAAATATTTAAAGGAACTGATGACTCATAATTATCGGGAATTATTCTAAAAATACACCCGAACAAACATTGTGTACATCAGTGCATAAGGGCCGATGTGATTACTTTGATAGCAAATAGCTAGCCTATCAATTACATGTGTCTCTGTATAAATGTTAAAGCCCTTAAGCCGTAAAAAGAGAGAGTGACGGATAAAGGTCAAAAATTGTGTTAGGAAAACTGTAGGTAGGTATTGCCAAAGGGAGAAGTGTGCTGACAGGCGATAGTAAATGAGAGTTAAGTGGATCTTACGAGTGGGATAAGTCCAAAGTCATCAGATTTGAGTGAATTGACCTCCAAGTCCAGAATGCTCGAAGGATTTTCTCGTTTCCATTGGATGAGCGTAAAGACGAGTCTGGTGTAGCCAAGGGCTGCTGCTACATGCAAGAGCGTCATACCCCTGTCACAGGGAACAAGTGCCAAGCTAGGATCTGTCCCTCGAAGAGTCCATTCTAGAGCCATCATCTCCACACAAATCTTCACCACACAGTCTTCCAATGATCTCACTCCAAACAAATCACTCTGCTGAAAACAAACAAGCACCCAAAGTATTTCTCACCGCCAAATTTCACATAAATTTCCTCGTCTCAATCAACTCTCCGTCTCCATTCTCAATTGCAGCCGGCCAACTTATATCTACTTTCACATACAGAGAAAATACACTCTCACCCACTAGAAAGTAGTAATATTTACTTACTAGCGAGCACTTGGATACAAAGGAAAGCGAACAAGCGCTAGAGAGCGAGCTGAGCCATGTGAGATCGCACTCAATCCAGCCTTCTCCCCTGTGTGTTTCTTGAGCAGTGCAACTCCGTAAAAAGAACACAAATTCACCTAAATCCTCCTTTTCCGTCACTTCCTTCTCTTCCCCTTCTTACAACTTTATCTCCCAAATTGCTTCAGCAAACTCTGTTTGCTTGTTCTAAAACTTTTACTCCATTATTTCTCGCGGATTTATTAAAGAGTTTTTGTGCCGAGGGGAAAATATTTATCGCCATTTTCCTAATAGCTGCTCTAATGTTGTCGAGGCTCTTAAGGAATCCAATGCCATGCATATACACACATAACTTTAACTTATGCTTAGGTACTAAACATCTAAACTATGTCTAACACTAATTCCTGCACACTAACAGCCAACAGGCTACACAAAGACTCTGCCTCTCTAATACTCTCTAAATACTCGGTTCTTTCAGTAGATTTTCCTTGGCTTTTTAAAACCAGCAATAAAGGAAATCACACTTCATTCAGAAAAGAGAGAGAAAGAGAGAGTAAATATTGCTAACGCATTTTTTGATCGCTTTATGGTTTAGGCTCCTCCTATTAATTCAGCCCTAGTACACATTTCAATAGATCAGGCCAAAGTTACCAACCTACTGCTATTTATATAAAAGAGCCTATTTGTTTTTGAAATTGAAGTCAGATCGACAAGATTACGTAAGCGTACGAAAACTAGCGTCAAGAATTATTTATAGTTTATGTTATTTTGCTGGCACACACGCAGCAACGTTTGAATACACATCTCGAAGGCTCTCATATTATTTTCCCAACAGATCGTGCAATGCTATAACATTATCACTTCAAAAGAAAGACGATTCGATGCTGGTGCAGGCAATTGAGACGCAGGGAAGTATTAAAAGACACCTGCTTTGCCATAATACACTCCTCTTGTAAACGGTGGACTATACGTATAACGCTATTAAATATAGCCAGTGGTAGTATTGTGCTTTCCCTCGCCCACATATAATATTCTGTTCAGTTGCGTTCTGTCAAGTCAGTGAAAGGGAAGGCAAGGAATTCAGAAATAGTGGAAGGGAGTGACCCCACTCTGTAAAAACACTTGAACCAACACCGCTATTATGAACCAACGAGTAACCCCATATTTTCCCCAGCGTCTCATATTTATCCGTGTGAAGGCTCTCACAAGAAGAGCTGCGATGTGCATAACATTTGATGATGCAAAATAAATAAGAGTGTGAAATGTAACGGTCATATATCCATTCAGACTGATTTCACATGCTAAAACGAAGCCACAGCATATCATCACTTTTCCTCTCGCACCGAGAAATGAGAATTCGAATAGAGACAAACTACAACCACCATCACTTTGGCCACGACGTACACATACTGTACTACCATACACATGGTGTGCTGATACACTGCCTATAGCAATACAGTGGTACAGTGTGCTTTCCTTTAGCTAACTATTAGCGTCTATACATACAGACAATTTAGTATGTATTGGTACTCGACTGTACTTCTGGATCAAGTGAACCCCAAGGGCGACTCAAAGGGGAAGAATCTGACTAAAAGATTGCCATTATAGTACGTAGCACTATATATGGTCGTGCTGTTGGTATATTTCCTCATATTTTATATGTAGTTGGCTCAGAGAAGCCCTTATTGGTGACTGGTGCGCTGTTGACTGCTGGATATCATCTATGGCTTTGGCATCTTGTGAACACTCAAGTTGAAAATATTATTGGAAGGAACGAAATGGACCGTTCATAAAATATATCAGAGTAAGCCGAGGACGAAACGTAGAACACTAAAGTAAAAAGGAAGAGATGAAGCCAAATTCAAGTCATGCCAAGGGATTCCACTCACTCAGTCAAGAAGAGAGAGGCAGAGCTGAGTTGTTCACTTTGTGAGTTCGCACAGAAGAGCAAAGCTCTATCTCTCTTTCTCTGCTCCCCGTCTTAACACTCCCACTATCTTTATAGTATGTGCAGTGCACTGAATGGAAAACTATCCTCGGGAACAGAATATCAAGATGCAGAAGAACCAAGTACGAAATATAGCAGGCATTCGACACGGAGCAGAGAAAATATCAAACGGACAAATGAAATCTTCAAGAAAGACAAGAGAGACGATACAGCAGCCATGGACGCATGAGAAGAGATGGGCGAACTCATGTTCACAATACAGAAGAAATGTGCTTTACAGTATACACTATTATCATAACCTATCTATATACAGAGGATCTACAGATGTATTATGTACATTGACAACAATCTCTGGTCGAGATACTCTCAGTTTTAACTGTAACTCACACAGTGTGTGCTCTCTCCCTCTTTCTCTCTCTCGGATTATCTTCAGTCCTTTGGTGTCACATGGCTTTGCGGAACGTATGTATACTTTGTACGTGTATAGTAGATACAACGCCAAATCACGCAGAAGAAATGTTCGCCTTAAGTTCAATTCATGATTCATTTCATTTGACGGTAATTTTATGCTGCAATTTCCTCTCGGTTTTCGACGATTGTGGTTTCTCAGAGATTTCACTTTACACCCTCGCCCACTACTACTCCTACTATAGTATATGCTATGCATAGAAAAGCATGTCCCTTTTGACAGAGCTAAGGGAAAAGTATGAGAAAAGCGTTATGGATAATATATTACCATTACTTACATTACAGTGTTTTGTGTGTACGTTGGTAGTACACCGTGGCATTACCTTTGCCTTTCCACGCCTTATTATCTCCATTAACATTCAACTTCCCCTAGCTGCACTCTGCGTATACGTAGTTATTTTAAAAGCTAAAACGGCAACTCAACCCTTGCCCTATATTACATGCTATATTTGAGTAGGAGGTACACAAAGTGCATGGCAATAAGAGTCTGACTTAGTTATTTTCTTGTTGGCACGAGTTGCCTGTTGTTCACAAACTCAAGATTTTTTTTAGCAGAATCAGTCCAATCCGTATGGACTTTGAGTATGATATGAATTTTTTCTCTGTCATTTCCTTCTTATGGTACTACTAGCTACATAGTAGCTCTCTCCCCTTTACTACTAGAGCCATGAAAATCATTTGCAGTTGTCTAAGCACGCTCCCTCACCCAAGGCAAAGAAAGAAGTAAAAATCCAGGATGGGCACATAAAACATTTTATTTCGAGCTCTGAAATTTGTTTTATTGTTGTGAGTGTCTTATGATGTAGCTTGTCCATGTGTTTCCGTCGATCCAACTCTGCCCTACCACCGGATCTGATTTGAATAAAAAAGTTTGTCTTCCCGCCGAAGAAATCTTACGAGAGCAGTTGTTCCTCCAATTCTAAATGGACGATAATTTATTCACTGCTCCATATTAAATTACAACAATTACTACACAGAGGGTAGCCTTGAATAGACTACGACCAGGCTATGGGTTCTAGCAATGGTACTGTATTTATGTGAGCACATTTATATTTCATGGGAATTTTCATGAAACGACGTACGTACATACACACACACACCAGAGAGAGAAATAGTGTAATGCGATACGTACTATGACTATGAAACGGAATATTTTGGTAAGCACATTCGATGTTGCATGTTATGCAGGATGACTTTCTTCGGGAGATAACTCTATTTGAAGTTTTCATTCTTTTCGCTCCACGTCTCTGAATCGATTTCCCTTAAATTCAATTTAGTGCGTGTATGCAGGTAGTAAATGCTTTTTATGGGTGCTAGTATGATTGTAAGCGTCGATCTACACAAGGCTTACCAACTTATAATATTCACTGCTATATTTCGCGTATGATTCGATTTTCGTGATAGATAGTGTACAAATTCTCAACATACGGACACGCATAGCCTACATGGAGAATAAGTGCGATTTCCCCTATATTTACATGGTATAACTTTACATTCGTACTTCCTCTCCTTAAATCTACACATGCAATTTCCATTTCTGCTAAAATATGACAAAGTGTTATCGCCAAAAGCACATTCTGCCCCTGCTAACTTACATCCACACTGCCTTTTGATGTAATGCAAGCTCTAATGCAAGTAATATCGTGTACATTTTTCATTTTCTAAATTTGTCCCCATTTTCTCTGTACTAGAATCAACTTAACAACTTCCTTGCCTCGTAATTGCCGAGTAGATCAAACAATGACATACACTACAACAGTATAGTTTACACACTATCACTAAACACGCTTGAACATAAATACATACAAACACCAGTAAGTATAATACATACAGAGTATTTACTTACACAGCTTTGAGACTAACTATAAAGAAAAGTGTTGTTAAATAGTTAAGGAATATTAGTACCCGCAGTGGTAGTGGTAGTTAGTAGAGGGACGACTACAAAGCATAAGGGCAGGACGGACGGACGGGACAGAGACTCTGTACTGTATTTCTAAACAATGCCTTTACACGCAATGAAACAAGAAACTAAATACACACAGATACTATACTAGCAAGCAGGGTACTTTTAAGTGTAGTCGTGTGCATATCTGTCTTCAGATTGGCAAATGGAAAGGCCAGCCCTACCTAAATACCTACAGTACAGTACACCAGTACGCCAAATGCATAAATAAGGCATAAATAACAGAGACGTAAATAATCGCGACACTTCCATAAATCATGCTCATCACGCCCACCGTAAATTAAAGATTATGCCAACCCGGGGAAATGAGATAGAAGATAAAATGAAAAGAGCCGACCAGACAACCCGGGCCAAAGAGCAAAAAGTCAAGTTTGTTTAGAGTCTCCACGAGACCAGCGTACATACAGAGTATCTAATTGTACGTGTGTAGCCTGGCCACGTCGGAGACCGTTCCAACTTAACATCGCACCCGCACCACCAGGTTCAATGTAACGCTGAAAGACGGAAGGAAGTTTTACATTAAATTACACAACATTACTTGACTCATCTCCTCAGTCTACCCATTTCTCTTTTGAAGGTAGGTAGACCGTGCATCTTCTCTGTATTGAATTCGAGTGCTTGTACACTTTAATAGTATATGCTTATCACTTGGGTGTGGTGTAACAACATGGAAATCTCTAATGGCTTACCTTAAAATTTCGGAAGCATTTTTCTAGACATTCCATTCGATGAATCAGACACAATTTAAGGGAAGTGTCAGACGGTGGCACCGGAACCAAATTAAGTCTCAAGTCAGCTTTGTACTCGAACACCATGGAATTACTCGAAATCTGCTTTCCGTTAGAGTAGACTCGAATCGGCACGAGTCCAGGGCTATGAGCTGTCAACCAACCACACACAAAAATCATCACAATCAAATCCAATCAGCTTATATCAAATTTCATTTGCTCCCCAATACTCTCGCGATCTTTCTTCCCATTGTCAAATCCATTCATTCAATTCTGATCCTCAAACAGAACGGACGGGCAGACAGACAGGCAGACAGACAGACTTCTGCTGCCGCTGCTGCTGCCGTTCCACAGATACACTTCAACTCTGATACAAAAATGTACGCACAAATATCCAAGTAAATAGTAGACTAGCAAACAGATATGACAAGCAAAGCCAGAACTCAACTCCCTCAATCACTCACTCACTCACTCACCCTTCCTCCTCCATTCCTCCCATGGCAATGCACTTACTGTATTGTACAGATATTTAGTCAATACCACCACCACTACACTGGTTCTCTTCAAAATCCATAAAGCGATTCTAGCTAAGCTGCCGCTATTTCTGTGCAGCTTCTCATTCTTGTCCCATTCGATTATACTATACATATGCGCACCACAATTGTACTCGGAGGGTGATAAGGCCAACAACTAACCAATTACAATTCCAACCAATTACAATAATTCATGGAGAGCAGCAGCAGCAGCAGCCGTTCATCGTTTTCACTTTTTAACCTTCAACAACGCTTACTTCAAAATAATTGTACACCCATTCATATTGTATTGATTGTATTACGTAATGCTGAATTCATTCCCTCTCGCCAATCCTATTAAATTTTATTGGGAGACACACAATACCATCATGGCACATCGTATGGCTCGAGGATTACATTGCGCTCGGTGGGAAAGCATGCCACTATGTATACATTGCTGCTAATACGCAAGTCGCGTGTTTTCTTGTATCTTATTACATCTTGCACCGTTCAAAATTACTGTATTATACTATACATGGCATAAATAATGGGGGAAGAACGTCAATACCGGTTTAAAAGTACACAATGAGAAAGTAATGAATATTATTTACTCGAAAGCATTCTCTCTCTTCTATTCGTTGAGCAAGTAAAATTTTATTGTCAACTGAGCTCTCTCAGGGGTGAAGTGAACTCGTCCCCATTTCTTTATGATTATATTTACATTTCTTCTCGGATAGCACGGATAAACTGAAACGTGTAGCGGAATTCCAAGTAAAATACATGCAGACATTATAAGATCCACGAAAGGAACGTCTACTTACTACTACAGTATCAGTAAGGGATCACATGCGTGCTTATTTATGCACAGAGAGGAATATCTATTGGATGGTGAGCACAGGACGTTACTACATTTTGCAGATATATGGTTTTTCGACGTGGAGCGAGCAAACTCTCTTTATGCAGCCTCGACAACATATCTCATCATTCTTTATTTGCATTGTCTCAAAGCTGACAGGGTGTAAGCCCAGATGATATTTTTCCTGAGACAATTCGACATACTAAACAAAATGCAAGCTGATACTTTATAAGTGACACCGAGTGACAGAGAATATCCAGCGAGACTTTAGACAGGATCAGTCTTACCCTCCTTTCTCTTTACCTGCTGCTGCTATGAAACTACACTCTGGCCTTTCTGTCACCGATACGCAGTTTCCAACTTAGTGTATCCAGTATCTATGCATGTACATATAAATATATCCATTTCTTCTAGAAAATAATGACAATATTGCTGTGAGTTCATAGTTGTGACAAAGTAGCGGCGTGAGTGAGTGAAGCGAGGCAACCCGAGACTCCACTCACTCCACTGTCGTGTCTTGGCTCACATCACATTTCACATCACATCATGTAGCAAATAGCAAATGCTCACAGCTACCTTCCTCTGCTACTCACTCACAGCTTCTATACATACAGTGAGCATCGGTGTGGCTTGGTATCCGATAAGGACTGTCAGTCTTGAATGACTGTCTTGAGAAAGGATTGTCTGGGTAAGGAAATGAATGCCATCCTTTACCACTGAATAATTTTTAACTCCCTAATGCAAAAATGTTTTTGCAACAATTTTATTTACTCTTTGTACCCAGCAATAAAAAAAATCCAAAAAATGTTATGTAACAGTCATCTATGCGTATGGATATGCGACAGTCTTTTGCGTGGTCGAAAGTATGACAATCAACTACGAGTACTTTATGTGACACTCTTTTACGTGTTTTGTTTTAATGAGTGACAGTCATTTACGTTTTCCGTACCCAGACACCCCTTTCTCAAGACAGTCATTCAAGGCTGACAGTCATTATCGGCATTCATATTGCTTATGTATCTAATGTACCTACACATGTACTTTGCCAGTAGGTTTCTAGTGGTAGTAGCTATCCAAGCAACTGCTAGAAAAGAAGTCGCGAGCTAACACGAAAGTAGCGTAAGCCAAGCCATCTCCCTCCCTCCTCTAATAAGAAGGTGCAACGAAGCATCAAAGGATCAAAAGATGAGTTCCAATCCAACTCCACTTCTCTGAAAAAGGCAAAAATCGATTGTGATTTTCCTCACATACAAACCAAACACACGGGCTGGATCACTAACAATCAAAATCCTAGCAAGTCAAGCCAAGCTCATGTGAGTCAGACGAGAGCGGAGAGAGAGAGAGAGAGAGAAGCTGAGCAAGGCCAAAGGAAACTCAACTCGCTATCCTTTCCTTTCCTATCGCCTTTCGCTATCTTATCCTAAGTAAGTAACAGAAAGCTCAAGTCTACCATTGATAGCATAAATGTTAGTGTACACCGTACATATACATATAGTCTCTACGTTAGCGAGTCTGTTCACGATATAACCTGCATATATTGTATTACACACATAAATATAATCTATGCAATCCCACACTTTATAGAGGAAATACACTGCTCTGTATGTACTCACGATCTCACAGCACAATGACTCAAAAGAGTCGGCTACTTTTCTTTAACGTAACGATAATCGTATCAGTCAGTTACTGTACAAGCCAGTACAGCAGAACACATTACATACATAATGCATAGAGAAGAACAGTGGAAAGTATGTACAGCACATAGTACAACAGTGGTAGTATATAGTAAGTAGGAGTGCAGAAGGATACGGCACACACACACACACACACACACACAATCACACATCCTAACCTACTCGTTCGTATGTACGCCACCACGGTGGATACTTAGCTCGGTAGTTAGCGTAGTTACTCTGCGATACTGAGAAATGTAAGGAAGAGGCGAGACATGAACGGAACTCGCACAATACAACGGTTCAGTCGGTGAAGAAAGAAAAGCAAGCTCGACGAAACGACAGACTAAAGTGAATTCAGTTCATTCAGACTTGCGGAAACTGGGAACTCACTCAAATTTCTTTCACTTTGAACAACACAATACGAGACCACAATACAATCAAAAATAATATTAGCTACACAATGCTCACTTCGTATCCCCTGGTAGAATACCCTTGACTACTGATTCTACTGACTGTGTACCACCAGTTGTTCTTATTTTTTCCATGTTGCTGTTGTTCTTCCAAGACCAAAATAAAGACATTGAACAGATTTCTTCCACCATCTACTACAACTATATGAAGCGTTCAATGAGCTAACATATGTACATACATACTTATACTATCCACGCAACTACAAAAGCAAACCAAACCACCTACAGATCCTTCTTTCCTTTATGTTCAACTTAAATGCCTATAACTTTTAGTAGACTATATGTGTAACAAAAGAACTCGGCAAACTTTCTCCGCCTGACTTTTCCTCTCTAGCGGATCATAGTGGCTCTTTACGATTGAACAACATCCGAAACGCAACTCTGCGATCAAATGAATCGGCAACACAACAATAATTCACAATCTGTAACTGGCTCCTTACAGCACCCGACCGCAGGCATCCTACCAAGTAAAAAACTGGCGGATCTCAATATGTAAAAACTATAGGTAGCTAATGGACAAGTTACCTTCTTACTTACTGACTTACTTGATGTTGTTCCCCTATCAACATGCCATTTTTCCTTTCTTCGCCAGGTCTCTTTTTTCTGTGTCAGCCAACCTTCTTTATAAGCCTTGTAATATATCTTAGTATATCCAGGGGCAGTTTACTTCCGTACATTGAAAGTTCGTTTCAGATTTATGTGCAACTATGTAACATCCATTTAAGACTCGTACACCCACTCAAATAGGGAAAGGACGGAGAGAGAGAGAGAGCCAAGGACAAGACACTTGCCACAAATAGGGCAAAGAAAAAAAAACTGGAGAGACAGAAAGACCCTATTGGGGAAATCATAATTGCAACGTTTTACACCAGACGAGAAAAAGAAACCGCAGCAGAATTTTCTCTTTAAATCGTCGTAATTATTAATACCTACAAGACACACCAGAGAGACAAATTGAACTTCAAAGAAATCACAGGATGGCTTTATTTATTGCCCGCGGAGCGTTTTTTCGAGTGCTTTCCAAACCAAGTGATGTATGTGCATTACGGGCTACAGAGAACAACACAGAGAGATAGTGCAAGCAGTATATGACAGTGGAAACAACGTTTTGTCAGTCAGTCTGTATAACAAGTACGTTTAAGAATAGAAAGTCTATTTGATCTCGAGACTTTTGAGACTCTCTCGCTCGTTCGCTCCCTTATATAAAATGTGTGAGGACGAGTTTCTTTACTTTAAGAAGAGTTATTTGTACACTAGATGTAAGCATGCTAGTATACTATCTGTACTTGTCGACAACAGAATGGTTGGCTGATAGTAAATGCTACTAGTGGAGCGCAATGTATGTTTAGTGTACAGTAAGAAGCCAGTGTACTGTTTGAAATGCGTGCAGGAATGGTTTTGTCATCCATTCTTCCTGTTCTCGATGCTCTTTGTAAGTGTCTCTCTGTCTTGCTTACAAATTAGAGTGCATCTACAGTCACGGATACAATAAAAAGGTACATCCAAAAGACTCCCTTGTGCGGTTCAACCCGCATCATACTTATACAGTAGCTGGTTGGAAAATTTCTACTCCACCTAAAGAGAAAGGAGAGAGAGCATTTGGTAGTTAGTCACCTATAGTATAGTACTTGAGATTGTATATACTCATATAGTATACACTCCTATAGTAGTGAGAGAATCTATTCAATACTCCCATCGCTTTGCTTGTCATGTCTTGGGCATGGTTAGCAAAGCAAACATGTTTCTATTGCTTTCCCCCAGCCTTGTCTCGTTGTCCTTCCTAATTCCTTCTTGAGGAAAATAACGAACAATTGCTCGTGTAGAGCCAAAGTCAAACGAAGAAAACCACAGAAGGAATGAAACTGACAAGTCTACAATTTAAAATTTACCAACTCAACATTTTTCTTTGGCTGTGATTTCTCTTGTTCTGCTCGATTCCGCGAGTTAACTGACTTAACTAGATTCGAGTCGACGACAACGAAGGCTCTGCCTTCAAATATATTATATAACACGGTTAAGACTTCAATAAAGAGTTGAATTTACTAAATAATAAAACAAAAGAAGATGAGTCAGGGGGAGTGGAGGACAATCTCATTTAGTTCAAAGCCATCTTGGCTTGACTTAACTAGAGACTCAGAGTTCAGAACACGATAAGTGGCTAAGCGTGAGAAAAAGAAAATGTTCTCTTGAACTCAAAGTCAAGCTAAAAATACTTAAATTTAATGAAGCCTATAAGAAAGTAAGTCTAAAAACTAAGTTCAACTCTGTTGTATGTATCTCCGCTCGCTAGTACATAGTACGAATACTTGTACTACATATACATACACTTTTCCTTTAATATCCAGACTCTGTTCTCAATCTCAATACATAGCAGCGGCTGTACTTATGCATTCGTCTACGTTTAACTTGGCTCTCCACGACTCATCTCATTTGAACTCATTTCGTCCTCGCAGCAAGAGTCCTTCATTCAATTCAACCGTAGCGAGCTGAGCGGAAAGGAAGCCAACATATCGTAATAGTGCAGAGTTTAACTTAACTGATTGTGAACTCAACTCATATCTCTCTCACTCTGCCTACTTCTGACTCTTGACTTGTCTAGTTGACTTGACTAGAGCCAAATCATTGCTAGATACTTATAAGTATTACAGTATATTTATACATACATATAGGGGGCTGTGTGTGTACACGGATCTCAAGTCTTCACTTTGACTGTGACTAGACTTGAACATTCGAGTGAAATTAGTAAGGGAATAAAAGATGATCCATCATAGTCTCCGTGACAGAAAAAAATTAATTTAAATTTAATCTTATCATTCATATTCCCAGAGTGTGAAGTGGCGACTTGACTTGAGTGCTATTCTGTTCTGTTGGTGTTGATGAAATATTCTCTCGCGCTCTTCACTAGCATGCTAAAAGCTTTTTATTTCTCTTGCTTTCTCTCTCTTTCTCTGTCGGCACACTAACCATGTGATCCTGTGTACAACTAAACCTATCCACACAGCCCAATTCTGTAGAATAGAAATTTTACTAGTGAAATGCAAACGCACTTCATAACAATACGAAGACAAATAGTAGATAAAATTAGCCAAGAGTATAAGTAGTAAGCAAGTGCAAACGCTTCTTGTATGTTTTCCTATAATAATAATGCACTTATAGAGAACATGTATGTACTCGTGGACCCAACATACCCCCATATTAAATACCTATTGGCGTACTTCATGTGTTGACGTCAACTTGTGTTGGCACAACGAGAAGTGCACATGGTGTAATATCATGTACATACATACATACATTACAAATGCACAAAAGTTACTTAGCCACCAGTCACGTCGAGTCACTCCTCCACGTATTTCCATATAGGAACCTAGTAATGTGAATATTACAGCTCCTTCGTACTTTTCACTTCCCAGGGTAATAATTATAGTCGAGAGTAATCTAATGTAATGTGGCCAGACTCTGGCTCCTCTGAGGAAGGTTCACGATAAATGCACACTCGACTACTGGTGTGAGCCGAGCTGTGAAGAGCATTTAACCCGTCGTCGTCATAACGAAACCACTAATACAGCCTTCCTTGCTACAAGCTAATAAATCTCATTTAGTCACTGGAAATATTTCATTACATTACTTTACAAACAAAGAAAGATCAGATCTCATTTCATTTAAAGGAGTTCTGTGGAGAAAGGGAACTAACAACCAGCAGAAGAGCAGATAGTCAAGAGAGGAATAAACCTCGTGAGGTTACAAAGCGTACACGATACGCTTATACAAATGTAACATGACTACAGTTGCTTCTTTTTATCCGACTGTGAATCTTCATACACAGAGGAACTTTCACCTGCTCTTAATACTTTCTCTCTCTTTCTCTCTAGCTACTATGTGCACTTTGTACTCTTCTTTCGGCAAACATAGATTTATATAAATATACTATCCGAGCGTCGTATTTTCTGCTTCTTCTTTGTGTGTGAGATAAAAAACCAATTGCCGGCATTAGCAATGCAAGAACATCCAGAGAAAGAGAGAGCAGACTTGGGGAGTTCGCTTGCAGTCAGCATGAGATGAGGAGTGACAGCGGCGCGTGCAAAGGCTGACTAGTTACATTGTTTAACGATACTACAAGTACATAGTGGTAGTAGCACTAAATATGTATGTTATATTATATACTAGTAAATGTTGAAGCCTACGGATATGGTATGCAAAACGTATGGGGTTGCCTCTGTGGTAGAGCAAGTGCTGCCTAAATACACACCACTATACATGTTAAATAAGGAGCCATTCAGCTCGATTCCACTTGTATTTTCATGGAGTCTGCGAGTATTCTCTCATCTCATGTAAAAAGTCGTCATCACCGACCTGGAAAAAAGGAGATAACCTGAAATCTGGAAAATCCCACACGAGCAGAGCTCATTCATCAGGAATTCCTCAAGTGTGCAACTCCAGCACAACCAAATACCAAACCGACAATGAATCAAAATCAAGAGCATAGCATCCAAAAGTAGGGCCACGCCAAGCAACGTATGCGAAACCAACATGGATAGAATGAATATCCGAATAATATGTCGAAGTCCAGGTCGACCGGATCGGAATAGTAGTCGTAGTAATGGGAACAGAAGAGAAAAGGCGGTTAGTAGGAGCAGGAATAGCTGGCATGGCACTCTTTTTCAATGCATCTCCTCACATACACAGAGAAGTCGAGAGACATGGTCGGCTGATAGTGAAATAGGATCGCTAGTGACTGAAGTAAAGTAGCTCTGGCAGTTTTAGTAACCACAGCTCAACCGAGCACAGACAAAACCGGCTGGACTGCTACCACCACTCTGATACTCTGTAATAGCACATACATATGTAACAGTACGTGGCATGCTGTATGTATATATGTGACGATACGAAGTAGGAAAAGAACTTCGTAAAGACACTCTCTGTCAGCCAACAGTGTAGACGACGTGAAAAAGTCTATAAGAGTGACTGTACTGGTGGTGGTATATGGAGATACGTAAGTATTTCCAATGCATTTTATGTGCGCTCTAGAAATTGTACAAGCCTCAGTTCTGTGTAGAGGTTATTGTCACTGTGTTCTGGAATACTACAAGGACTGCTCTCCTACAAATGTACTATGTAGTATGCACACAGAGACCTTATGCAGAAGTGTGTGGTTTTATACTCTAAAGTGCCTGATGCTTTCTTTTCCCCAGTACAGTAGCTACGACTACTATGTATGTATGCTACCTATATTATGCTCAGAGATATTACCATCACGACTTCTCCTTACACAGCAATGTATACTAATATAGACAACAGAGGGGCTTTGGTAGTTTCAAGTCGAAATTCTTGACTAGTTTTGTATGGTTCGGTGATGTTCTCTTCCTTTCTTTTATCTCACAGTGAATTTCCCTCCACTACTTACATTGAGAAACATCTCGTCTCCCTGTCTCGTCCGCTCTTTTCCCATACACTTTGCAGCTTCTCTCTTTACAAGCTTAGCTGTGTAGTGTAGTGAAGGTAACCATAGCTAATCCCATCCACTTCTAAACTCCTCTTCATCCATAAATCCAAATCGCCAACTTCTCACGCGACAATGACAAACGATTCGTGACGAAAAGAAACGCTTTATTTTTTCCTTCAAAAATACAGCTGGCTCCCCCTTAAAATACGAGTACATTAATTTTGTGGGAAAAATGCGTTTGGGCCTGGCGACATGAGAAACATTGAGTTCGTACCACAAAGCAGAAACATGACACAACCACTACCATAACAAACGCACTCCGTGTACCTGACTTCAAACCTATGAACTTCTGTCTCGCGACGCTCGCTTACACTCACTGTCTTTTCGCTGTTGTAGTCGTGTCAGCCTATAAGTTATCTCACGTCTGAAGCTATGAACCTATCTCAAATCCTTTAAAAAATTACGGATGATTTCTAAAGCTTTACAATCAGTGCGCAGACAAAAGAAAAAGAAATATGTTTGTTCTTTTAAGTTATTTGTAATGCTTTCCCGCGTGCTATATTTATAACGCATCTTTCAATTTCAAGGTCACGAAATCTTATCATATTTCACAAGTCTGTGAAGCGCATACATTTAAAGAGCTATTATTGGTAAACACAATTAATTATTCGGTTCCTCAAAATTATACTTTCAAAAATTTAATTTATATTTTGAGAAAATAAAGGGAAAACGATGAAGGATGAAGTAGTAACTAGTAACCCACCACGACTATTGTAAAGAGTAAAGATAGTGATTTGATTAAGCGTAATTAGAAAGTATTTTATGTCATCGTGAAACACGGTTGACAGTTTCTGCAACACGAGTTAATACAATCGTCGAATCAACTAAAAAATACATATGTACACAAACAAACGTTCTCATACGTATGTATGAATAAGCTACCCAACCTGAGCAAGTGGGACATACTGTTTTTCTACAGAGATAGACATTGCCCTTGTATCCTCTTGCTGTGCTACTACATAACATCAGGATATGCCTTATATTTACGTAGTAAAGTATAAATACACGTACACACGTAAAAGTATAGTAGTCCCGAACGGCGAGAGAGACAAAATAAGAAAAAATAAACTTACGCGGACAGAAACACTTGAGAACACCAACTTGAAGGTAGACAGCAGGAACCGGGAGATCCCCGAAATGCACCGAATAGTCCCAGTGCGGGTTGTGAAACTGACCCACTATCAGTATCTTGGTGCCACCCTGTGAAATGACCATTATCATTTTATTCTGTCGTGGCATTCTACAAATGTAGGCTATGTAGTACACGTTCGTGTAAGCATTTCGGTAGGTATCGCCGATGTAGTAGTAGTAAGTAGTAAGTAGTAGATGATAGACACATATTTGCCATCCTACTACACACACAATATGTCAATAATCCTGAAGTATAATGTCAGCCACTGTATACATACCTACCTACCATGTATTTATCCTAGTTTCTAACAAACTATAAAATATGTTCCCATGTTATTTCCTTCATAAGTTTGTCCATCCAATCCATTTCGCTCCATAATCATCAGACACTATCACGAGCCATCTATCTGTCTCTCTTAATTTACCCATTCCATGCGATTACAAATGAAATATATTTTCCAGACTCTGACTTTCTACCGGTGCTCGCTCGCTCGCTCGCTCGCTCAGCACAACGTGATAACCATTCCATGCGATTACAAATGAAATATATTTTCCAGACTCTGACTTTCTACCGGTGCTCGCTCGCTCGCTCGCTCGCTCTGCACAACGTGATACATAAAAAGCAGCTTTCTCCCTACACACATTTTCCTACTGACAATAATATTAATTGTGTTGTGCAAATAATAATAATACCTTGCTTTATATAACTAATACAAAAAATTCGTTAGAAAAATAACCATCGGAAGGTTAAATGTAAGTACAACGTGATTTCTCGGTATAGGAAATGCATTTGTAGTAAAATACATGTCCGAGTAGAGAGGTCTTCACTAGAAAAAAGAATAAAAGAGTGGCCTGGCACTATCCGTAACAAAGATATTTTCTAAATCAACTAAAAATATTACAACAACAGTGGATATTGGAATCTGCTCTTTGTCTGTGTACTAATATGTCTGAGTACTTCCGCCACACTACACGCCAAGCCAACTTCTTGTCTGGTTAATGATGGTGAAAGCCTATGGTGTATATTTAGCCCCGCTAGTAACACAGAACAGAGAGATAACGTGAACACGGACGCTCCCATGTGCAACTATACTTTCTAGGATTAAAATTGATCGCAGTCATAAATAATACATAAAAGGCATCAAATCAGAAAAAGAGACACAGCTGGAATTCCATAGGATAGATTCTGTTTTAGCGCCTACATGTATACTACACGTAGTAAATACTTTCACTATTTTCTCTCTCGGAACTACTTCAATGTTTATTTGTACGTATTCTCACGTCACCCTGCAACCATCCCACCCACATTACTACTTTTTCACTAACTACATATGCAGAGGATGTGCAGAGCATTAGTAGCAGATCTGTTTCTATGCACTTGGTCAGAGCAGCAATAGTTGCATGTAAGTAAAGTGAATGCAAATGTTCACGTTAGCGCTCAGTTACTTTTATGTAGGAGACGTAGGAGACTGTATTACATTAAAATATAGAAGCTCCTTCCGCTTAACTTCTGTTACGCTTCCATCACTTTACTAAATACATTTACATTTGCAAAAGGCAAAAGTCAAAGCAAAACCACCAGAGTATTCATAGCCCTTGCACGACTGCCATGAAGCCTTCATTAACAATTTATGAAAGATGACCTCCCACTCTCCTCACAATATCGCTCTACGGTACACCCACTGACTACACAAATACCAAAATACTACTGCGTAACACACACAGTCGCAGTCGTACCGATATGCTATGCAAACTTTCTATCTAATTAAATCAGGCTAATTGAATGACATAATTATGTGTCGAGAATCTACTACTACCACGAATACAGACTACTAAAAGGAGTAGGAAGCCCGTAGCAGTAACCTGCTTCCATGTACCATCATCACACAGTGCTCTAGGTTCCTGGTACAAAACTGTACTAATGTCTGCGCTGAGGTGTAAGTCAATTGAGATAGATAACTGATTGCATTAGGACACATAAAATCAGGGCTATTTACACAATTACTAAACATATTGGTGGTGGTGGTGCAGCAATGATTCTATAAATAGACTCACCTCAGAATATGCCCATTCAGGATTGATATCGACGATGGTGTTCTTCTCACTCGTCCCCATTAGCACCCCATGATTGTGTTGATCGAGATCGTTGGAAAGATCTGCCAAGATATCAAAGGCATCCAGATTCACAAAGACATCGTCAGCGGACGGAGACATTGGCTCTAGATGATCCACAGCAGCATCCACCATGTTCATGTTCGCCGAGAGAGTCTGTTGAATATCCTCGTGAGACATGTCCAGTGTTTCCTGGTGAAAGAATTGCTGCTGTTGGTGTTGATGCTGCTGATGTTGTTGTTGTTGTTGCTGTTGGTGCTGCTCGGCGGAAGATTGACCGGCGTGGTGGCTGTTGTTGCCGTGACTTTGGTTGCTGTGGTTAGGCCCGCCACCATGATGAACTACGTGTTGAGGTTGTTGTTGTTGTTGCTGTTGTTGTTGATGTGTGCTGTGTGAATGCTGCTGCTGGTGATGGGCATGATGCTGTTGAATCGACTGAGACTGTGACACTTTGGTGGCCAGAGCTGCGGCGAAATGTTGCTGTTGATGTTGAGAGTGGTGGATGAAGAGTGTCTGATTTGAATTGGAAATTGTGGCTGTGGCTGTCCCATTAGAAGTTTCACTGCTATTTACATTTACATTCACATTAGCGTTCTGGATATCCATCAAGGACGCCGCGAGCGTTGAAGTCACTGTCGTGCTGTTACTAAGCAGAAAAAAGGAAACATTATCATGTAAATAATAAGTACACATAAATACACAATCATTTTCATAGATAGGAACTATGTCGTATAATATATTATATTTTCCCGTCATTTTTATTTGCAGTATTCGGGTGGTCGTTATCTATGGAGTATGTATGGTTAGCATAAATAAGGACCGTACAAGTCATTTCGTATTTAGGGAGGTACATGTATAAAAAGTGCATTCATTTATTTTGTGCTGGTGGAGATGGGTGGGTCTGGCTGCTGAAAGGTCATAAAGTGTGTGACAAATGCAAGCGGAGTAGGAGCTAAGAGATGAGAAATTACTGGATGGCATCATTAGAAAAGGATGAATGTCTTACTTGATGTTTTGAACTGTAGTGAGAGCCGACGTATGGTGTTGGTGTTGAGTTTGTGCCGAGGCCGTGACAGTTGTAGATTGAGAGGCAGCAGCAGCGGCGGCAGCTGCAGCGGCCGCGGCGGCCGCAGCAGCTGCAGGTTTACCATTGAGAATGATGAGTCCACCGGCAGTTTGAAATTGTGACAAATTAAGAACAAAAGGTCTCTCAGGTCCCGTTCCGCTCGCCCCTGCATTCAAATTCATGGTGGCCAATCGGGTGTTTTGCGTATGTTGCTGCTGCTGATGTTGGTTTTCGTTGGAGCCGTTGTTAGCACCATTTCCCGTCGATAGAACTCCTGTTGTTGACACAGTTCCTCCCACGACTCCTCCATTAGTTGCCGAAGCAGAAACTGAGACGGACGTCGAGGACGTGTTCGTAGGAATGTTGGGAATCTGAACCAAAGATGAGGTCGACGAAGAGGATGACAGCCTCGCAACTGCTCCGACTGTCGATGTCGTGCCACTCAAATTTCCATTTACATTCACGAGACCAGCGTTGTTCGGATTTGTATTCGAATTGTTGGCAGAGACGGAGACAGACACAGGGACCAAGGAATCTGAAGAAGTCGGCACACTTTGTCGAGCTAGTCTTTGCTTCTCCATCAATTGCAAGACAATCGCTTCCACCGTTTCCGCCGTCTTTTCAATAACACGAGAAAAAGCTCATAAAATACGTTGCCAGTACATTTTGCCTTTTTTTACACACACATGGACACCATCAACCACCATCCATGCCATTGCCAGCCTGCCACTGCCAAGCATACGAATTGTCCCTGAGTATAGTACATGGGAGGCTGTACGAGGCTCGTACTCTGCTCGACTTCCACTTACTTGTGCACATTACATAGGCGGTTATATTATACGTACCACACGGCTCATCCCATAACTGTACTTTGTACATCTATATGTAGTACTTGGTAGTTGATAGTATCTCTCTCTCTCTCTGACTATTGCTCGCTCTCTTGCTCCGTGTGTGGTATGTGGATGGGAAATAGAGTGAAAAAAACGAACAATGAGAGAAAGCTAGCGAACCAGCCAGTCAGCTTTTTTTATATGCTCCCTCCTATGTACACTGTATATATACGTAAAATAAAATTCTTCTAGCTCGAGGAGAATTCTACTTACATAGTTTTCGAGTCCTCATCCCCTAAGCTATTTCCTATTTCTACATTTTCTTTTCTTCTCTTTTCACTTTGCCCATGTCTCGCGATCTCCCTTTCTTTTCCATTTCTATTTCCATGCATTTGTTCATTTCCTTATTCCTTCCCTATCGGAAATCCGTACAGTATCGCATCCTAATTTTCTCAACCTGACGATCACATCCACCCCTTTCCCAAAGATAAAATAGGCAGTCTAAAATATTTCAATCTCATCTCGTCCATTTCAAACAGTGCTCGTCCCCCTATGCCACTTACAATGTACCTTCATAGTGGCTCGCTATGTTCGGTAAAAACGAGTGGAGGCGAAACTCAATTCTTGTTCTGTTTGTTTTCTGTCGCTCTCACAATAAACAAACCCAACTGCTTCACAGAGCACACGACTAATATTTAAATCGCAGGAAATCAACGAACCCGTATGTATTTACATGTATTACTTTACGTAAGCTCAAATAGTAAACAAACCTCAATTTTCATTGCCTGTCCCATTAGCACATTTACATTTCGGGCACAAACACGTACTACATGCAAAGAATGCCGTGGAGAGAGTACTGCAGGATTTACAAACAATAATACTTACCTACCTTATGTGTACGAATGCGAATGTACAATCTATCTAAAATGTATTAAACGGAAATTTGAATTTTATTGCTCAACCGTAGCTATCAGTAAAAGTAGCATTCTCCTAAAGTAGGTAAGTAACCAACGTTTTCCTGCCCATTTGTCTATATAGTGCAAAAATAAATTGGTCTAGAGAGGCTTTATAATATACAGCAGCTATACACAGAATAAATATATAGTGCATGCACAATTATATGTGTACATCTCTACTCATAAAATGAATTTAATTCTGTGAAAGCACTCGGCTCTACAAACTACGACGACAACATAGTCGTCATAAACTACACGAGTCTTAACAGAAAGGTCTCCAATGTTGGAAACAATAATATTTTGTCTCATACGCTCTTGCATGCAGCAAATCCATGGCAGGTACTCAGCTCTTGCTTTCTTTCTTTATTTTAGTTGATCTATTCCATCTGGCATAAATTTATACTATCAACGATCTGAACATGCTTCTACAATTCTCTCTCATCTCTTGCAGTGAGTGAGTGTGCCTACAGCGATTCATCTGTGAGCACGTTCACGTGCAGCAGCAGCTTCCTCCTTCTCTCCTTCTATCACAGCCTTTCCCAACAACCTTCCATTCTATTTAAACTGAAAAACCTACAAAAAGACATACAGCCATCATCCTAATCAAAATCTACTCAACACACTCTGCCAGGTTGCACTATGTAGTAATACATGTAAAGCGCGGAAAGGGTTGAATAGGAAAATATTATATACCTTCCTCTAATTAACTAACTAACCGTATGAAAAAACATACGATCATCACCCATGTTCACATTTCATCCATAGCACAGCTTCATCTACTATATATAAACTATACACCACCACAATGTGGCAAACGACTGTGTCGATAAATAATGGATGGATAATATTATAGGCCACGCTTCCCTCTTTCGAGTTTACACGGAGCAGTTCTGGATGTAGACCTATAGTGTTATCGAAATACTTTCCTGATTCACTCACAAACAATCATGCAACCAGCAAGAATCACTCGGTAACCACACAGACGAGCTTTACAATAAAACATAGCAGATATCACACAACACACATGTAGGGAATGAAGTATATAGATAAAGCATAGAACACGTAAATACATTACTACATACATACATATTTTACTCATATATAAAATAACATCAGAAACTCAACACCCCAAGGGAAACAGAATATGAAGCATCGGTTTCCTATTTGCACAGCATCCGTGTATCTACAAAAGTACGCACACGCGAAACTTACTAAAAAATCTCATCCACGATATTTCTACTGTCTCTGTGAGTAAACGCAAAAGTAAAGAAATACTTTCACAAAGTACGCAGCAGGCCACAGTGTAACGTATCTTGTATATAAATATACATGTGGTACAGGTACACCATGGAGATAGTTTTACATGAACAATATCTACCCTGAACCCTGCCACGTTCGAAGGCAACCACATGGAATCTCTCTTTCACGTCACTCATGATTCAACATTCCTACCTAAAGCTACAGAAATTCATAGAGACAAAGCTTTCCCAACATCACATAATATTGTACTTTGTTTTGCTTTACCTCACCTTACCATTCCCTCAGTTCTTTTAAGAATCCTAATGCATAGTACAGTACACATACTATGACATTAAAATAGAAAAGCTGTACGTAAGCAGTACGATCTTAAATATGTCTGTGTTTGCGGTAATATTGCCATTTCAGGCATAAATGCAATTGCCTAGGCAGATAAACATCGTAAATCTCCATTTCTTCCTTCATTTATAAACAGTATACATACCTAAAACCTACACAAAAAATACATAGGTACTGAAATGCTATAATTCTACATAAAAGATAATTTATTTTACATAATTGACAAAAGAGAAAATACAATAGGACAAGTTACTCTTTTCAACAAGTTTCCTTATTATGGAAACAAGTCCAAAGCATTGTTTACAGATTTCTTCCACTTATGGAACAAGTAACTTTTCGAAAACATTGTCGTACATCATTAAAACTCTGCGATAAGTTCAAAGTAAAGAATTTCGAACAAAGTAAAAGAGATTTATGCTCCATCCTTTTTGCAAATGAAATCGACCTCGGCATTTCCACTACTACTTGCACAGTGCTACGTGGTACTACTATGTCGCTAACATATGCATACCGAAACAGACTAGTAGGAGAAAGCCGAAAGGCAAGTATTTCAACTTGTGTCAATGGACATGGTAAATACTTGCAGCGGTTTGTATGTATATACGATACTATTTCATATCTGACAGTGAAATCCAAATTCAACCCTCCAAAAAGGAGGTATACACTTACAACGTGCACGTTGCAGAACGCACATGCCAGTCTTGTCTATATATCCGACAGCATGACTTTTACTTTTAAGCTTATCCAATAAATCCAAGTATAAATACGGACAGGTCCTACACTCGCCTATACGTGTAATATAAAGTATGACTTGCTCCATGAGCTACAAAATCCAGAACAGAATAGGTAAGTCGATTCGGATTTAGACACACATTCATTTCTCTCCTCCATGACCTCAACCATATTATCATTTCATTCCACATTCTCTCAGCATTCATTCTCTATTCCAATCCCACAGAGGAGTGGAGCCAGGCGGCAACCTAATAATAAGTCCACCATATGCAGAGTGGTGTGCATGCCACTATAAGCACACGAACATTTATGCATGAGCATAGAATGACAGAATTACAATATAATAAATACAAGTAGGTAATAAGAGTGTCTACTGGTTGTATACTACTTTTAGTAGGTGGAAAGTTTCACAGTGGAGCGCTACAATGGTAGTTTACTGTTTGTATTTGTGGCACAGGAATGGTGGAGCGAGTGAGTAAGTATACATATTATGATATTTTCTCTATTACAAATCAAAGCGTGGCAAACTTAACCTTAGGAGTAGTAAACTATGTCAAAGAAAGGAAAGCAAATCTAGCGAAGGCAGGATAAACGTAGTGAGAGTGCGAGAGAGCAGAGCACCTCATAGATCTCACAGGCGGACTCGCAGCTTCCACATTTCCAACCCAAAGCTACCATATGGCTACGTATATTCAACGCAGTACTCATAAGTAATTAGTTTAGTTCTATTCTCTCATGGTATAATTGTCTATTATGTGAGTTGACTGAATTGCATTGCATAGCTATCCGCTTTATTTTCACTACATATTCTGTTTCAACTCCCCAATGGAACAGATTTTACGATCTGCTCTATTGTCTCCAGTCAACTATACACCATTGTCCTATACTTGTGTACGTATTTATTTACATTATAAAGGTATCCAGTGGAACTGCAGTTTATTGTACGACAGAGCACACAGAGAACTACAGAGGAGTGAAATGGAGGTAGAAAACTTTCCATGGTGCTTAAGTATCAGAGAATACAGACGGGATTATGTATGTATTGTCATTGTGCTTTGTTTACTGTACCATGCACAACACCCTGCATCATGTTGAACACTTAAGAATTAAAAGTGCATTAGAGCATTTGGGAAATGAACAAACAAGAAGCCAATGAAAGGGCGAGAAAGTTCCAATTCATAATTGAGAGGAAGGCAATGGAAAATCATTTCATTTAAATTTATCGGAAATATTTATACAATTGGGTATTGAGCAATACATAGGTTGTAACATATTTCTGCACGTATCAATTCCACAAAATGTCTAAGGTACACTTGTAATTAAAGACAGATTGTTGAACAAGGCAGCATCACAAATTACAAACTGTACGCAAAACAGCAAAGTAAGAGTTCAAATCGGTTTTTGGAATACTACTTCTCCATTGTTTTACTTACAACTGAATCTAATTACGACCCGATGTCAAGAATAAATATAACTAGGGACGAATTGAACAGCATACAAAAAACGTACTAACGAATAATGGTTCAACGCCACATCAGTAAATAATAATTTACTATATGTATTGTCTATTGTTGGGTAAATAGGTTCACAATTCTTGCAATTAAATGCACTTATCTGCAGCTACTTTATCAGAGTTCATATTTAGTGCACAATTTTCCTTAGTTATTTAGTAAAACTTCCTGTTTGAATTGCACACAGACGTTTGACTTTGTGAATTGAAGTATCAGGATTTTCTAATGCCTATGAAACATACTATGGAGCACAGCAAGTCCAACCGACCTATTAATCATTTAAATATACCCAAAGTACTTAAAAATTTGTATAGTTACTGTACCCCGTTTTTCGAATTACTCAAAACTGCCAATTCTACCAGAAAATATGAAAAGACTTCTGCTTCTACCAAGGGATAATTCTAGTTATTCGTATCAAATGTATAAAGCCCATGTGTCACTACCTGCATCCACTTCAAGCCAATCGTCTAGAAATTGTCAAGGTTAAAGCAAGTACAACGTCGAATGTGGCTGTCTGTTGTGTCCAATTGATATGATTGTCTTGTCATCGTAGCTGCCTGCCCTATCGACTGCGTACCATCGCCCTTTTGTACCGTACCGTCCTAATTCCTTTATATTCTCCCCTTTTGTAGAGATAGACACTGGTGTGGAATTGTAAAAAAAAGTTGAGATCTGGAAGGAAGGTGAAACTGCGAGAGGAAATTGGTCCATTACCCTTTTCTTGTCTCTTGGAGGGAAGAGTAAAGTGGAAGTGGAAGGAAATGTATTTAGATAGGCAGGCAGGCAAGGTAGCTTTCTGCAGCGACAAGGACCATAGTTTTCCTTTCACTAATATAATATAAACACACACACACACATCTACATACAATCTACATATCTCTGAAATACATAGTAGTTCCTATTCACCCATCTGTGCATATCCGTAATACATACGGCTTAAACACAGATAGAGCACACGGAGCACCACAAAGAGATGTCTATAGAATACTGTTACTACATATATGTATACTACTAACGTTACTACTACTACGAGGGAATATGGCATCGACCAGAAATAGTCGTGCGTCTCTGTCTGTAGATAAGAGAATAATGTCTATCAGTACAGACAGATCTATGTAGTAGTTATTTAGGTAGCTAAGGTAGTGAAGGAGAACGAGTCGTTGGTTCGTATCTTCTAAATTCACATGTGTGCTTCGCCTGTCATTGGCATGGGAAGATAGAGAAGTATCTTCAGTTCACGAACATAACGGACAGAATCGGGAGAACGGGGCCACGCACGGAGAGAGAGAGAGAGAGAGAGATCTCACAGAGTTCAGTTGAGTCGTGTCGTATTATTCGTAATAAAGCTTTCTATTTAGCCTCAAGATAATTTATGCCGTACCCAGAGAAGAGAAATGAAAGTGCTTCGAATGTAGTTCTTCCCGTGTGCTCTGCTCTTCGTGTCCTGCTAACTAATGCCACCCTGACGCGGCTCTCACTCACCCTTCCTTCCTCTATCCACTTATAGAAAATGTAGTTATGCCGAGCTTTTTATGCTTTTCGTTAGTTAAATGACATCAACTGACTGACTTGACCTGACGGTGAGTGTTCAGTCAGAGAATATTGTTGTTGTTGCTTGTACTATTTATTATTGTGACTGTAGTTAAATACGCTTAAGCAAGTACAAGAGGAATTCTTTGTATGTACAAGTGTAAGTCTATACGTCTTGTAGATGTGAAAACACATTGGACACTTTTATAAGTTGTATTTACAAATGGAAGTACTTATATTACCTTAGGTGGAGGTAATACATTCTGTGTATAGTATATAGATCGGATGTAGCATAAAAGGATAGGAGCGAGAAACAGTAAGTGAGTAGATGAGAGAAGAGAGAGAAAGTCGAGAATAAACGACTAGTGACACACAGTCAGAGAATCAACCCTGTGAGTAGGAAGAGCCGGCGTGCTATGGCATCCAACTAAATTGTTACTACGTAAATATACATTATACATAGAAAAGGTATATATTACCACGAATTGAATTTATTCCTCGTGCTCTTCTTGTACTTATGTATAAGTAGGGGAAACAAGAGAGGAGTAACTCCAGTGAGTCTCTGCAGCTTGAATTGACTTGACTGCTGTGCGAAGACAACAGTCGACGAGTACACAACACAACAGAGAAACACAACAGTAAGAATGTATGCGGAGAGAAAATAAAATCAACAAATTATCCTAGCATGTCGCAAAGAGGGAAGAAGCGTACATCCGGCCTATTAGGACTCTCAGCTATAAATTCACGACGACGATAGATGGGTAGTAAAGTAAAACTCGGAATTGAATTATTATGTATGTATTACGAAAGGGATGCTGTTTCTCTCTCTCTCTCTCTCTCTCTTCTTACTTTCTCGCCATACATTTGCTTTGCTCCTACAAGAAGTCTCCATAATAGTGAATACTAGTGACAGAAACGAAGAGAACAGAGAGTTACATGTATACATACAATTCAAGGCGAAAGGATCAGTTAGCTTTTCCCTTTACTTTCTTCTTCCTCTTCTTTGCCAAGCAAACTCGAATATTACTTGTCTGAATTGGCGTTCTGCTTCGTCTTCGCCGTCTTCCACTCGCTACACGAGACAGTAAAGAATAGAGAGTAGGAGATAGTACATAGTCAAGTGACTCTCACGAGTTGAGTAGCTCACAGATAGAAAGTTGGAGCGCGCTGAGAGAGACGAGATCAAAGTCGTAAAATCTAAAGGCATGAATATGAATATGAGCCAACAGACGCTCAAGCTGCTACTACTTACAAATGTGAGAAAATTCACTCATCCTGAGTGAAGTGACTGTTAGTGAGTAACTCAAGAGGGAATCGCATTGAAATGAGGCGCTATTCAACTACTCACCAACTACCACTACGACTACAAGTCGATTCACGGGAATTAAAGGCAATCATTACAGTTTACCGTTTTACTAGAGAGAGAGGGATAGAGAAAATGGAAATGCTATAGCCTCTTGCTTTCCAAGGGGGAAGGCTTAATATAAATCCGATTTCATTTCCTCGTTGAAAATTAAATGTAAAATCCGGAGATTAGGTGCTTTCATATTTTCATTGCAACCTTCATTTTCTATATACGTAGCCTCCGTATTTGTCCAACGGAATTAGGTGCTCTTATTTTTTAGTCAAACTGCAGAATGTTTTCATGATCAACTTGGATTGCAATAGATAGAAAAGTATGAATACTACTAACTACTATCTGTACGTATTAGAATTTCATCTATGTACTATGGGAACATGCTTGCTATTTTCTCCGTGCTTTCTCTACTGTGAGCAACTCTTCCTCTCTTCCCCTTGTACCTACTTACTTATAGCCAGCCACCACAACACAATGCTAAGCGGAGAGTTGAGTCAAGACAGGGTCTTGTATGTGGAATAGCAAGTAGCCTTGTGCTCAATGAGCGAGACAGCCTCTTTAATTTAGCGTACGAGCACAGCGGAATGGTAGATACTTATTGTAGTTACTAACTTGGTTTCCCTGTGCATATATACATACATTCCAAAGTAGTAATAAAGGTTCAGACGAGTTCCTTTTCCTTGCAAGGGGTGTACTCTGTGTATTATTATGTATACTGTAGTTGTGTATATCGCAACTCCCATCTTTTGTATCCGAGTTGGTTGAGCGAGGGAAAAAAGAAAATCTTTTGGAGGATACGTATGTACAGTTTATACCTACCACTATAATATGTACTATATCGTATAATGGAAAGAACGAAGTACACAATTCCGGTTTGTTGTAAGACCTTCCTTTCTTATGAATTAGGCACACGTATTGTGAGAGCCCATTACAACAAAACACAGGGAAGAAAAGAAGCTTTAAAAAGCAACTTAAGACATAAGAGAAATATGCGCCACAAAACTATTTCATTTCGTTTCTTTGTCTAGACAAAGACAAATTAAAAGTCAGGTCAGGTAGGCCAATATTTTCTATTCGTAGGCGTGGACAGGAATGGCTTCTGGCAGCGGCAACAGTGGCACAAGGCGAACTTCCTGATTAAATGCTAAATCTAAATCTAAACCGAAACTCCTGTGAGAGAACGGAAAGGAGAAGAGGAAGAAGAGTAAGGAGCTTCTTAACTTAAGCCCCGAGTTAGCCTTAGCTACCCGAGTACTACTGTCCCTCGGAGTAGCATTAAAACATAGATTTTCTACGTCTGTCTCCGAGAGCAGTACGTGCACGGCCAGGTAGCCCCCTTATAATAGCATTGCACAAAATATGTGTGCACAGTGAACACAACCATAAAATACCATATATACGCAATAGATCACAGTAGTTTTAGATTAGAGTACGAGAGCTTCTCTCTTCTCACTGCACATAACAGCATGACGGGTCAAAGCTGTATATCCTACGTGTACTACTATAAGTGCATACATGTTTGTAGTATGTATTCGGTGCTTAGTCAGTCGGAGAAAACGTAAATAGAAAGCACAGGTGACTTCACCGCGAAATCTCTCTCCACTGCTACCTAAACTACTTGCTAGTATCTAGTCGAGTATATTTAAGTATAAAGAAGAGTCGACGCGAGTCGACTTGACTTACCGATAGTTCCAGCTCGTTATTGAGATCAGGCTCCTCTTCGCTGAAAACTGGATCAAATACAAAACGGGTATATATTTTATTAGACTCATAAATTCTCACGCGGGTCGGCCAAAAAATAAAGTCAAGTGGCTACTTTTACTCTATCTCTGTGGGTTTAGCTTCGAAATCAACTACTACTACGACCATTGTATGCAAGACTCAAATGTGTAATACACAGCAGTAGTAGTACTTGTATAGGTACTTGCATCTCGACAGCTTTAACACGTTACCTGCCGGCCTACGTGACGCGGCATTCTAGTAGAACCTCAACGAAATGCTATTTGACGTAACACGGGTCACCCACATGGCAATGTATAGTTGATACAGTTAAAAAGTGGTGTAGCATCTTTATGTATATACTTATGTATGGTTTGGTGGAGAATTCCCTCTCTATCTGGTGGTTTTGTCGAATATTTTCAATCCTATCTTTGCCATATCATAAGATTACATTACTCACGTTGTCCTACAGGCTTGCCTTCAGTTTCAGTGTCATTCCTTTTGATGGTTGGCTGTAAGCGGGTCTGATCCGAGTCGAGTAGAATGGAATGGAGAAGAGTGAAGGCAGAAATACGTAACGGACAATAAAGTAAAAGTAACGGGAAGAAAAGGACGGGCATAGGGTACAGAAAAAGTACATATAACAATAAAGAAGTAGACGTATGAATGGGAACTTAGAAGACTCTTATTCTCGTGCCCGGTCCCTTTACAGATAGTAGTAAATGTAAGTACCTAGTGGTGGCTATCTCCCACACACACACACACACACACACAGTGTGTGTCTGTAGCTTTCTTTTCTTGGTAAGATTCCCAAAATGAGAGTAGGATCACTATATCTGAAACTGTCTGTCGTTTACTCTATGTACTCTTGACTCGAGTCTCACTTGGCCTTTACCATATATCTTCTCCATATGTGATGGATAATAGAAGTAATAGCTAGGTAGTAACACCATACAGTTCTATGTACTACTTGTACTACTACATCCATAGAGAGAGAGAGAGGGAGGACGAGGTCGTCGTCGAAATTCGGAGTCTGTCGATTTCCTCTGCGCTTCTGTTACTTGGTCTGAGAGAGAATCGACGGATCCACCCGACAAAGTAAGATGAATAGTGAGAAAGATCATTTATCCCAATGGGATGAATGGATCAAGATTTTTTAAATGAGAATACATGTCACAACCTCTCTATCCACGACAGACCTTTTAGTTCCTATTTTTGGAGGTCATAGTGTCCCCCCGCTTCTCCCTGTGGTGCGATAATTGAACTACTATTTTCTAAACAATTACTTTCCCTGGTTGTTGTAATAGTAATGGAAACATAATTCTTTTTGAGGTTAAAGGCTAAATAAATGACATGACAGTTATTGCATAGAAAATGTCTGCAAAACAGAATACGTGACTGATTTACCAGTGTGTACAAGATGTAGACTAGAAATAATGTAAATACGACAGACAGAGTAACAAAAAAAAGGGGGGGATGCGCAATAAAAGTTAGCATTCCATGTCAGTCGTTTGGTGACACAAAAATTATCTGTGCACGAATGAGCATATATAAATATATTGATATTTCGTCGACAATAAAACAAAGTGGAGCAAATATTTGTCTGATTTTTGTTTCAACATGCTCCCAAATTGCAGGATATTATTCTTTGACTCGTGAACGATTTATTTACAATCACTGTCACACATAATGGAATAGTGAGTGAGTTGCTTCCGTTTGGCGACGTCCTGCGACTCTCCGTACGACTATGTGGTCGTAGGTTAGTATGTGACTCACTTTATATTACTTTGCTGTCAAACGTGAAGCAACGAGAGAAAATCCAAAAAGTAAAAAAATTGACTTGAACTTACACATAGGCTTCAATTGTGAGATCAATTCATCCTTGGACCATTCCTTTTTATCTGAAACACATAGAGCAATACGTAACGAATGTAACGAATCGTTTTTATTATAGAGGTTTGTGCTATGTACAATGAGTAAAGACAAAACATAACTCACCCCCCCACATGGACACGTTCGATGTGATGATCAATTTATTATCGTCCGGGTATGGTACGTTCAAATAATGGACTAGAACAATGTCCGGATTCTGAAAAGCCCATTCCCAAAAGCCAATCCGTCTCATTAGTTACTTTACATCGTTTACATCACCTTACTTCTATTACCACCAGCATTCAACCCTACCCCCATACGTTACTTACTTATTCTACACACTTACATTCCATTCGACTAGACAAGATTTCATTGTTCTAAACATAACCTTCATTTATCTATGTACGCCCGCGACTCAATGTAGCCAGTGCCCAAACCTCCAATAATACCTATTTACTATCCTATCTACATGCACCATTGGAAGTTTCTCTGAGTGAAATCTGAGCTGTATTCCCCATTTACCATCATATCATCCATTCACCATTTCATTCGCATTCAGTCAGATCAAGTTGGGATTGAGGAAGCTCTTTCCTTCGATTCGCAGTACGTAAGCTCGTTGTTCCTTCACCAGGCCATAACAATAGCGTTCGACATATAGCTACCCATTATATACTCACTCCCCCATCATGATGGCATCAAGTCGGCTGGAGTCAAAGCTAAAATAATGTACGGTGTACACACAGACTCTTCGCTCCCGCTCTCTCACAGTCACAGAAAGAGAGTTCAGATATTCAATGTACATATGAATCCATATATATAGTAAAGTGTGTATGTATCCATAGTTTGTAGTGGGTATGATGGAGCCATTCCATTCACTCATGCCCCATTTACCACAACGTGTGGCTCTTTCTAAAGATTCGCATAACTCAGCCTTCCCTTTATGAACCTGCCAAAATACTACGACTCTGTAATATACTATGTATGTACTATATGTACCACCCACTGCCTAACTACAACTTACCCACCTTGCTGTAAGTAAAATATAGGCGAAACTTTTCCATTCCATCGTCAATACACACACAGAGTAGTGGTAGTGGCGGTGGTGGTGGTGGTGGTAGTAGTACCTCACGACAAAGCCCTACGTATCTTAAACTATCTTAGTGCTCCCGCTTACCAACACACAGACACAGACAGACTCTCACGTTCACTGCTACTCACAACAACCCAAGACTTCGATAATAGTGATTCCACATTCGTCCTACTACCACTGGCAGTCGAAAAGACGAAACGGTCTTACAAATTTACTGCTACAACCGTTCAAGCTTACCAATTCTGTCAAGCCTCAAGACTACTGCTCGTATACTAACAGCCAGTGGAGGAGCATCGAGAGTGCTTTTACCCTGTACACATATTCACACTATATACTACACCGAGTAGAGTCCCCACAAATCCCGAATACTATGAACCTAATTTATGACCTAAATCAATATTATGAAACCAAACTGAACAGAACAGGACTTTTCCCAGCCTCCAAATTAGTAATCCATTGTGGTCTCACAAACTTAACTGAACTCAATTGTACTCACATCACATCAACCCAACTAGTATACCTTTATAGGCTACGTGGAACCTTGTATGTATATAAACAGCACTTTATATACGATAGAGTGCACTCACATGCTCGATAGATTACTATAGTACTACTACTGCTAATGCTACTGCTCCTCGTACTACTACTATTACACCCTTGAGTGAGAGAACGTCGCCAGTTGCTTAACTCACAGTTGTTAGTAACAGTTGTAGTAGTAGTACACAGTGCACTTATATAACCTCTAGTCGATTGAGACTGTGTGACGATAGCGATGAACTAGAGAATGAGAGCTGTGACAGAATTTTAATTAATTCTGACACTTTACATGTAGGCTGACTCGACTTGCCTTAACTCTAGCTGCTTCTTTCAAACACTTACTTACTAGAGAGGTAGTCGTAGTAGAAGTCAACACCACTAAACACACTTCAGTTTAGAGAGCAGCAGCAGCCGTGGCAGCCACGAGGAGAAGTGATCTCTAGCCTTCGTCGAAAACACTAATCTCACTCATAGTAACCGTATTATGTTAGTTAGTAGGAGGATGAAGCGATAGTGAAAGCTCGTGCAATATGCGTCGACACTGTTACCAGTATTCCCGCACATTGTCAGCTGTAGTAAGTAGTAATGGTAAGAGCCAGAGAAAAATGCCATAAAACATTTCGGATTTCTAATTTTTCCAATTCTTCACTTTTCACTGTCTGCGAGTTTTCAGTTGCAAGTGAGAATTCATGTGAACTGTGGGTTCTGGGGTACTTTATCGACTTTGTCACTTTTAGTGGAGAGCCAGCGAATGTTATTGCGATAAGAGAACATTAAAATGTGTGCACACTAACTAGTTTATACAGGAAAGCGACTATATAAGTGCTCCCGTGTCACTAAGACTATATGGTGGGATGTAGTATACATGTAGTTGTCAAGCGGAGAGAGGATGTGAAAAGGAATGGAATGACTTTGGCTTACTAACTTTCCTACATTGTACAGTGAATTGCCCATACGATGTGTATGTATGTACATTAATAGTAAGTGCAAACATACGTATCAAACAGAAGCGGTAACTAGTAATATTATTCCAGACAACTGCGTTAAGGCTCAATTCCACCACCAACAATCAATTGGCCTGTCCCTGCTCTTAATTTACGGAGACTAATATGGCCAGATTAATAGCTTTCATGCCATCAAATTGATTGCTATTACGAAATTCAATTCAATCTCCAACTCTAATCAGTAATGTAGAAAATCTAACCAACGAAGAGAAGAAAAGAGAGAGAGAGAGAGAGAGAGAGAGAGGAACAGAAAAAAGAAGTCTCACAGTGAGTCAGAGTGAAAGTACTAGAGAATAGAATGAGTGTGTGTATGGGAGATGGAGAGAGAGAGAGAGAGAGGCTGAGAAAGCTGCACTTCACCGAAGGCGGAACTTTCTCCTATTTAATCTGGTACATCAACGCATTCCTATTACGGCCACAGCTATTTTCTCCGCTAGTTTTCTTTCTCTTTTTTATTTTCTCCGTTTACCCATCCTAATCGAATCTGGCTGGTCTGCTGCTGCTACCCTGCTGCTATTCCTTCTAAAGTCAGCTCAATGTAATTTTAGTTACTCCTATCAAGCTATGCCTAACCATTACTACTCTCCATACACAATAGAGTATCCCTACACATGTAATACGAACTATGTCGTAGGTACTTCTAGGAATTAGTAAATTGAGAAGAATATTGTACCTAGCTCAATATTTTTCCCTTTTCAGTGGCCGTGTAGTGCCTACTTAAGAAGGGGCAAAGAGAGAGTAAGAGAAGAGTTTGTTGAGGTCCTCGCATTGCATTACACATATTACCATTAGGTGCGCATCGAACAGTGCACACTATTCTATTGCACGGGTGGTTAGTCTTAGATGGGCTTACACCAACAGCCCCTCACAATATTCTCTACACTATTAAATCGCATAGAAATCCCAATCCAATTACGATAAGACCCGTCTTACATTATTATTCCATCCTTACATAATTGGATAGGCCGCACTACTGTATTTCATTTTAATCCCGTTCCTCCGTCCCGTTTTCTATCATGCCATGATTTTGTTGTGAAATTTCTATCATACTGAGCAGGACTCATTCAGCCATTCATTTTCTGTGCAAGTGCTACTACGCCTGGTCTGCCTTGTTTTGCTCAGGGCCTTAAGCTCGTATCTAAATATACATAGTACATAGCTACTGCTGTTCCACTCTCATCATGTCTTTTATCATCTATAGTCCTGTATCTATTTCATGTTGAGCCTAACGGAGCTATTTTGTTTCGTCATTGCTCTCTCTCTCCTATATTCCAATATTTGTCTCACTATTACCCGGATCAGTTGTTCCCGGAACGGAATATTAACGTTGAAGGGAAGCTAGCATGAGCATTATTTTTATTTCAAAGTCATATTGGAGTGAATTAAGAGAATTAGAGAAAACTGGGAGAGTGTATGTGCAGCGACCGTGTAAAAATTCGGGACATTTGTACTTTCTCCATTGACTACTATTACCACCACATACTTATCCGGGAGTTTTTCTTTGGGATCGCTCTCTCCACAAAACATCTTGTAAATATTCCTCTCGCCATCACCGACATAGAAACGTGATTTACGACATAGAAACGTGATTTTCTCTACATTGTCTAATGCAATTTCTTTCCAGTAATGGCACATTTAAAACCATTGTTGTTTCCTAATGACATGACATTAGACCAAAATCGACTTGATGCTTCTTGCTTCAACTGCTCTATTATCCTTTAGGGGCAAAAACAACACTCTCGTAGAATATTTTACTTGTAGTTGTAGTAGGCTACCTTCTACAAGAGTGCGGGATGTTCCCGCTTTGCAGCGAGCCGTGTGTTCCTGTTAGTGTGGTAGAAACGGGGAGAGTGTGGGCCAAGATTGAGAGCTACACATCGGTTCTGTAGTAAGAAATGAAAAATGATCTAACGATCGAGAGTGTGCAATAACAAGCATTAGTAGGGTCTTGTAGTAAACCGATGCAATCCATTAACTGTAGAAATGTTCTTTCTTTTCCGACTATCCCCTCTTGTTCATTCATGAGTAAAAGCCAATAAGGTCGAAAAAAGGAACAGATGTTAACTTTGCCTACTTGACTTGACTAGTACACTCTCGCTCTCTCTCTCTCTCTCTCTACTTACACATAAACCTGGGGCATTTAGTGAGTTTAGACATGCGACTCCATGTCAAGTTCTATCAGTTCATTTGATTACGGAGCTTCCCAGGCAAGCGCCCGTAAAGTCAAATTAAAATGATCATTTTCCTTTCACAGTATACAGTATATATTTATTACTGGGCTCTGTGACGCGGATACTTATGCAGCTTTCGTATCAGAAATTATAAAACTTTCTCAGATCTGAATCTCCTTCAGGCAAGTCATTAGTTCATATCAAAACATACCTAATGTCAAGTTAAATCTTTAAATGAGCTCTAAAAATAATCCTTTTCCTTCTCTACTCCCCCCACTACTTGTTAATGAAGTAAGATACATGCAAAACACAGAGGCACATACATACACAGCAAGATACAATGTAGTTATTCTAATTTCAGCTCCGCAGCCCAAACCCACCGCCAGAAGAGATCACTAGATCAAAAGTGGAAATAATGTTTCTAATTACTACTGTCTGTATTATGCTCTGCGTCTGGACCATCCCACTGCTTAATTTCTCATGGTGTAATGTGATCCAGATTTTTCCATTCCGTTCGCAGCTACACAGGAATATTAAGTTTGTACGCCCCTGACTGACACTGCCTCATGCTGAGATAGGGAGTTGTAATTACGGAGGGTAACACAGAGCGAAACACACGTTATCTTTCCAAAGCTCAGAGAGAAATCACTAAAAGTGCACCACCAGCTCACCATCATTAATTACGGTCTCTCGTAGATTCTCTCTGACTGTATCATTAAGTTTTTCTTGATACCATTTCGTATAACTTGTATATGTATATCCGCATTACATTAATTATTATTATCAATACACTCACGGTAGTTAGGTATACAACTTCTATACAGTTATTTAGTGGTATTTAGTGTATTTATAGCATACATCCCAATACTTTTATTGGATCAGTTTTGGAAAAATCCCAAAAAGCATTTATATGTATAGTTATAGCCGTAATACGTCAGCTTGAATTATTAGTAATATGCAGATAACAATAATTACACGATTGATTTCTACTGTGTTAGAACCGTTAGAGGAAAAGATAGCCTTGAAATCCAGTACAAAGAAAATGGGAGAGAAGAAGATGATGGATAAATCGTGCGGAAGGGATTTATAGTAGCTGACAACGCGGTTTGGATACTGGACATAAAATACACATCTCAAACTAATAACAACTCACAACAGATGGATATTACATATATAGTTCCCAGATCGATTTGTCTTCAATCCTACTTACGCATTTATTGCTGGGAGTAGGACAATCGAAGAAAACGTGCATATGAATTCTTCCCACTAAGCGCTCACAGAACTATTATAAAGTACCCTTCGATTTTACTTTACATCTCAAAGAATTGTAACTTCCTTTTCTAAACATTTCTTTATACTGTGAGTTGCACGAGTTCAATTCTTTCCACTTAAAGGGGCATCCCCCAACCATAGACATATTTGGTTTTACGAAGAGGAGACAAACGAGACTTTCACTCACAGGAGAAAATAAAAAACCACAAGGCAAGGAGAAAAGTATATGGAGTAGAAGTGTCATTTTCATCTTGAAGATTAAACGAGCCGTACCATAACTTACCAATCTGTACAAGTCACTTCTCCATTCATCTGCTTTGCTCTTGGAGCGTGGATGGATGTATACGACAGCTGAATACATACTGCTACCTATCCTATCCAACAGGACTCTAACCTAACCATATATTATTATAACCCACACCGAGAAAGCTTTTATCCCAACACAGTATATAAGTATATTGACTTTGAAGGCATTATTTTTACTTATACTTTTAGGTATAAGATTGTTTGTTGGTGAAAGCAGCGTGTACACATTATTGTGACCCCTCTCGCTCGATACGAATGACACCAGCAACGTTGACAGTCACAGAGTGAGCAAAGAAGAGTAACGCTATGTAACAGCTTTGGAATAACATAGAGAGCCAACAGTCTCTTCAATGAACACCATCTGCAAGGCAAGGTCAAAAATAAAATTGCAAAGAATGGTGTATTACGGCATTGAGAAATTGCTCGGGAACGGAAACTTCTCCGAAAGGGAATAAAGCTAAGCTCACCAAAGCTGACACATCGTCACATATTTATCTTTACACACCGTCCAACCTTCAAAACAGTATTATTGAACGAGCATTGGCTTTTGCTTGGAATGGACGATGATATACCAGTCCCGAAAAGAACCACAACGATGCAACACTTGACTAGACTAGATTGGTGATTAGTCTATTTGTCCATAATTTCACCCAAGGCACATGAATGGAAAGTAATCAACTTATATAAACTGATTTATGTATATTTACAGCTTATGGCTTAACCACAACTCGTTAAAAGGATTTGTTAAACACAGAAAGTAGTCCTTATAAATTCCCCATTAAAAAAGTGGGTGTCTTTAACAGGAGTGATTCGTCGGGACTGGTATATCACTCACCTTCTAAGCGAATAAACACAACATGAATCAAAAACAATTCAACGTAGACTGGAAGAACTGCTGCATGAGGTAAAAGAAAAGTAAAGATAATTTGGAAATGGGATTTCCTTGTACGGTAGTGCATTGAATGCTTTCCCAAGACTGCTACCTGCCTCACACAGTCACATACTTGCACAGGATTGGTGACTTGACTTGTCATTACACACATTCTTACACAAAAACACTAAATTCTATCAAAAACCTCAGCGCAATGGAATATTTTAGTACTCGATGCTTTCTAAAGAGAAAATGTAATACTAAGCAGCTGTCCATAAACCACGTGAAGTATGTTCCACCTCCATCCCCTCTTGGGTGGACATCCCCCCCCGCTGTCCAAGTTGCCAAAATGGACTCCCACAAAAGCAAATACATTCCAATTTGTAAGACTTTTTATGCGTTTATGAATATGACATTGAAAACGATAGAAACACTGCTGAACCTTCTAATGATGATTGTTTGTACTTTAGGGTAATCTTATTGAGGGCAGTAGATTTTGAATGTTATTGCATTTTTATGGATCGTAATGGCAAAAAGAGAATAAGGATATTGCTGTGTGATTCACTTGTTAAGTATTCAACATGTAGTTAAAAAGAGCCAATGAATAGACTACACACTTTTGTGGACATTGGGATTACGCTCAATGCGCTACTCCCCATTTTGTCCATAGACAGCCCTTAAAATACTAGCTGCATATACTCGTAGTAAACACAAAATCTGATTCCTTAATACTTAATAACGCAACGACTGAAGTATTACACAGTATTAGGTATGCCGTATATGTAATAGCCCCGAAGCGTACTATACCGACTAACAAACGTATACAGTCGATGTAGTAGTGTATGGTGCATATTGTCTTCCTTAATTGAATGTTATCGACTAGTATTGTACGTGAATCACGGATAATTAACTGTAAATA
>JABASC010000467.1:0-39642 GCA_019776185.1 Plutomurus gul
GGGGGGGGGGGGTACAGGACCCTTGTAACCCATCTCAGCACACCCTTGACCACCACCGCACAAAACAATGTGCACTGCACTCACAAATAGCAAAACCATATTATTATTAGTAAAAATCTGTATAGTAAACTCACTTGCAAGCATTGACGACAATACATTTCCCATTTATTGTATTTTCTCCGTATCGTGTGTGGATTGCGTGACTTTGGATCCGTTTCGGTAATCATTCAAATGCAATGCACCAGTGAATGCTTAAATCACAGCAAAAATCCAAATCCTCTCTCCGAAGATCTGATAGATGAAGTGTAAGTTGCTACTATCTATATACCATATAGTGTACTTACACCGGTATAGCCCACTGTAAATACTGGATATAAACAAACAAGAAGATAGAATCGAGACCAGACTCGCCAACAACAACATCAATTCCCTTTAACAATCAATGTGTTCATCTCAGCGTGCATTTATTGATAGTGGTTGCTAGTTTATAAGGGAGAGACAACAAAGTACTCGTCCACGACATCTTTCCACTTTCCAGTAGTAAGGGAACACTGTGCAAGTCTCTCCTATCTAATAAAATCACATCACATCAGATATCTCGCTGCTAGCAGTGGTTAATGCAGTATTTCTATCTCATTCTCTCTGTAAGTAGTCAGCATACAGAAAGAGAGAGAGAGAGAGAGAGTGACATTAGAAAAAGAAAACTGTCTGTTAGATGGAGACGACGACGTGAAATTTGCTAGCAGCATAAATATTTAGTACACAATCATTCAGATAGACTCATAATGTGCCATGCGACAACCACTATCTGTATGTATCACACTCTGTGTCAATACACACTCACACACAACAACGAGAAGACGACACACAGAAACCACATTAAATTACATTGCATTAAAGATGTGATGTAAGACAAGACACGGACAATGAATCCACACCGTCTATATACGATCGCTTCTTTTATCTTCCTATATGATGGTTTAGTGGTGAGAGCAACGAGTGGAAGAAGATTCACTCGATATCGCCAAAGTAGCAATAATGGTGACACGGAAACAGTGCACCCCGCCACATACTAATACATATCATATACACGTTCACAATAACTACAGTACAAGAATCACCCAGTCCCGCCAATACTAAAAGCACAATGCCCTATACATGCGGGGGGAGGGGCTTGGGAAAAGTCTGTACACACTGCAGGATCGCAACCGAAGAAGAACTGAATGTGAATTCGGATCCGATCACAGATCTAACTCATTGATCTTCTTCTTCATGTAATTTCTTCTTGTTTAAGTGTTTCTGTCTGTTTATCCACGATGGTGACTTGATTTGACGGATGTTGGGTGCACACACACACAGAAGTAGCTCCTACATGTGCCCAGCACCATTATACATGATGTGCACTAGAAATATATAGTTTAGTAGTCTACTCTACTCTGTGTGTGTGTGTGTGTCTGTGTGAATGTGAACCAGTAGTACAGCTTACAAAACATGAACAAATTAGATTTTCTTCGTTGCAATATAAGATCGAGAGAAGGAAGGAGAGCCAGAGAGAGAGATTATATGAGCACGAGGAGACAAATATCTTCTTGTCGTAGTACGTGCGTAAGGAATGTACGGGTTGTGTGTAAAACTCTCGGGTCACTTGTGTGCTGCTGCGACAGAAAAACGCCTTGTCCATCTACAACACACATAGACACACAAACTGCTGCTGGTTGTTTCTGTCGTAGCAAAAATAAGATTTCAACTTTCAAGTCCCACGACTCCCTTACAATGTGTACGTATTATGTACGTAAACCTATATTACATTATCTAACGTATATATATATATAGTAGTAGTATAATATATAAAGTCCACAGTTGATTTTGGAAGAATCGCTTGGTCCACTAAAGACAATAGTTGTTCTTGTACGACGTGTTTCTCTCAATTTCCAAAGATCAAGCTACAGGCTTTAGTTGGGACGGGAGAATGAAAACCGATGTGATGTGAACTGCAAGGAACGCGACCAACAACTGAAACAGTGGATTCAAGTGCAAGCATGCAGGGAGCCAGTCCATGGCATCGGTAACTGAAACAGAGCTGAGAATTATAAGGAAAACGAGTAGTAGACGTACAGACGAGTCCTACATTACACACACGTATATAACATAGAAATACGTGTGTACAACTCTAGCACATGAGAGAAGGTGAATACGTGACGTAGTGGATCTATGTACTTTTATTACTACTGCTGCAAATTGGAGTCTAGTACAGCCTCGTGTACACACACAGTGTGTGCCATAGTAATGGCTGTGTGTGAGAGTGAAATAAAAATTATTTACCTGTAGTACAGAGAGCTGGAATACCTGTCTGTCTGTGTGTCTTTTCTGAAGAGTAAAATAACGTCAGGGCAATTCTGTGCATCGTGCCAAGTGCGGGGAACACGACGAAGACGACGATGAACAGTCCGACGTTCAGCAGCAAAAGTTCAATTGTGAAAAGGAAAAATGAAGGAAACTTTTTTAAAGTGAAGCATATGAAACTTATTATGAAATTGAAAGGGAGTCAAAGAGATGCATCGTCGTTTGGCCATGCAATGCATTGGAATAGAATTCAAGGTAGCTGCTGGTGATGCTGATGCTGATGCTGGGATAAAGGAACGAGAAAACACCTTTGGCTCTATTGCTGTTCTCGTTTATTGCATCTGCAGCAGCATTAGCGGTGCACGGTGGATACAGACCGGACCACTCACTCTCAACTGCTCACTCACTGAACAGACCACTCTTTATTCTTGTAATATTACATTACCTACTTATGAAAAAGTAGACACAGAGCAGATTCCTCTCTGTCTGTCTCTCTTTTAGTGAATTTAATTTTAATATTTTCACTGGAGAGGTAGAAAAAGAACGATATTTTATTCGAACCGATCCTCATTCTCTCCACCCACCCTTTTCTTCTTCTAACAAAACCTGCTTTTGAATTTATTTTGAAATTTGAATTTTCCCGTGCCCACTAAATACGCCCACTTGCCTACTGCTCAGCAGTCATTTCATTGTGAATATGCTGTGAAACCTTCTGTGAAAATACACAAGACATATTCTCAATGAGAGACAAACATGCACTGTGCACAAACACAAATGACTTTTTTGGTTTCAGGAAAACTTTTTTTAAATTACTGAAAAATCTCATCCATTGAGTTGGTTGGACACTTTTTGTACCTAAGACCTTCATAGTGAGAGTTAAGGGGTGGATCATATTTTATATCCGTACTGTTTCCGTCTAGGACACTTAATATTAAGTTTAGTGCACCGGTTTGCACGCTGCACAGCTCAAGGTGTGCTGTATTTATTATTATAGCCATCACATTAACTCTGCAGAACTACTCGTCATCATTTTGGGAGATTTTCAATTATAAGCACATGTAGGGCACACATGACGCCGGCTACCAGTAATATTTCCTTGCACCATCTGACTCAGCATTGTGCTCTGTATACATTGAACAGTGTGGTCTGCTGTATTGTTGTGTTTAAGAGAGCCTAGCAGACGCATAGCGGCTAAATCCACTTGCACGGCCTTCCTAACGTAGTAAATAAATGCAGGTTGTGTGTACATCAAGTAAGTATTTATGAATTGGTGTGTGTAATTTGAGACGAAGTGCACTTGCAGGTGGTAGTAGTATTGCGAGTCTTTGTGTACACAGATGAGGATCAAGTTTGCAGTAGGCAACGGAGGAAGGATGTGAGTGTGTCCCTGCATGTAGTACAAATTTAAGGTAAGGAAGGTTGGTCTATAGTTTTTCCTTTTGCTGGAGGAATCCCACAAACTCATCTCTCTCTCTCTGTGTGTGTGTCTCTCTGCTCAGATTCCAATATCCAAGTGCACGCTGTGTTCTCTTTCCAGGCACAGAATGGAAGCGATGGATGCTTTTGGATTACTTTTTACTATTCCAAGTCAACGCAGCTTCTGAGCTGACTTTTCAAAACAGATCTTTCTGCTGGTGCCTTGTCAATTCCCTTTTTCATAAAATCTCTCGTCCGTCATCGTCCTGCAGGACACCAGATCCTGCTATGCAGTAGAATCATAATACGAGCAACCAGCAGAATAATGGAAGGCGGATATTTATTTGCTATACGGATAACAGTGAAGGTGAACAAGAGGAATGGTCCAGAGATCTCTTTAAGTCAGAACTGGGAGAGTACACAGAACTTATAAAGTGTACACCTGTAATACCATGGATCAGCTAGAAACAAACTACAAAAACTTCAGGACAAGTAACTATGACCCGCTTATCTTATTTGACCTATCGAGAATGGTCTTTTGTGCCCTTTTAATTTTTCTGCTGTACAAAATTGTCAAACACGTGTTTTACGCACAAGATCATCTCGCACCTTCATAAATTGTCATGACCTATTAGATTAAAATTCTGAAAATTTTCTCACATTGTCGATTTTTTACTGTGGATATTAAGAATTGTGCGCATGTGTGATCACTCATCTCAAAAACATGAAATAACACCTTCGCATTTGAAACAATTGGGATAATCAATGTCTGTAGATTGCGTGATAGGAATCTTAAAGATGATTCCAACCAATCTTTGTATCTTTAGTCAAGCAGAAATATTGAAAGTCAGAGGGCGGGAACATGTTCATAATTCCAGAGAAACAAACAAAGGTGATCCTTATCAATTATTTACGGATTATGGACATAGCCATCAGCTTTTGTGATTATATAATCTAATTGCTTAAAAATTGGCTTACATAAAAGAAAAGTTTTGACTAGAAACTAAGTATGAGCATAAATATGTTTGATTTTTATTACCTAATGCAATTATCCCTCAGTTCGTATGTACGTATACATGCACGCGATATACTTAGTACATGTATACACGATCATGTACATTAGAGATCACGTTATTTAGTATTGGCTGGGGATGGAATATGGATACTCAGGACTGCATACCAAAAATGTAGACAATGAAGCGTACTTTCCTAAAATGATGTGTACTAAATATAAGCTGAAAATGAGATACATTACACACACGAGACAGAATTAATGTAAGGTAATATGATTATATTTGTATTGAATGTGTAGAATATAATACAAGGTTGTGTACTAGGCAATGCAAAATAAATTGAAGGTTGAAGTGAAGCAAGAGTCAAGCCTGAGCCCCGTCCTTGTGTCCTATACACATCTTTTTATTCACAGTACGACACAGTGATCCATCTTTGAAAGGTACACCAATGTAGCCATTCCATTTAATTCACATCTTTTCAACGAAATCAAGCGGCAATTTTTTAAAAGTTAATTTTTTGCATTACCACATACATTAACCACAATTATTTGCAAAATTGGCAGAGTCTAATGCGTAACCCTGAAGAGTGGCTCCAATTTTGAATTTGGTCAAAGTAATTTTAATTTAATTTTGGCCATTTTTCATTTTGGTCGCTGTCCAATAAACAATTGTACAGACATTTGTCATTTTGGACACTTAGTCCCTAGCTAAAGGTGAGCACTGAGCGCAAGGGCGGATAAGTGGACGAGGGTATTCATAGAGCCTAAGCCCAGGCGCAGCCCACTGGTAGAGACGACATACATTCCAAGCCATAGGGAAATCGAGGTCCTGTGTATTACTCTTCGAAACTTACATAATATGTACACATAAGGTTTTATACCGCTCTGCACTTATACTACAGGTTAACATTTACAGTCGTTGCAATGGATTTTCATTATGTAACTGCTGAAGTAGATTTCTGAGTACGTACATCCATCCACGTACACAAAGAATGTGTGTGCAGGGAGACTAAGAGAGAACTTTAAACAAAACTTGTACGTATTACGTACATAATCAGCACGTCTATAAAAGTGGCAGCCTGTTCTACTCCAGCAGCGTCTCTCCACTAGTAAAACATAGTCCGAGTTCCATCCAGTCCAAGTGTTGTAGGAATAATGCCCCAGGCGCTGTCTCACCTCACTTTTTTGTCCCTTTTCCTTTCCTTTGGATGCATACGGTCCTAGAATATCAAATCAACACAAGTAAGCTACATGCAAGTAAGTGCAGCGTTCAGCGTACTACTTACTTACTATAATATCTAATAGTTAGGCGCTGAACATCATCCATTCAAAGTATTTTCAGAATGTTTCGTCTGTATAAAATATAGAGAATAGTTTTACATCTTCTTCTTCTTCTTGTTGTGCACTAGTTTATGAAGTAAGTTAAGTTAAGTTGGGCTCATGTTCTTTAACTTGTTCTTAGATCATTCCTTTGATTCTTCCCTCGCCTGCTCTTGCACTTCTTTTTCACTGGACCAGAATGCGAGTGGCCTCTCTAATGATGATGATAGCGAGTGACGTGTGCACTGTGTGAGCACAGGTTTCTCCATGTACACACAGAGAAGCTGCTGCCTGCTGCTGGAGAACAAACGCTCTCCACCTAAACTGTACACACACACACACGTAAGAATTCATGGCACGAAGCATCCATCTCCAATACACACACTCACCACTAACATATTGTTACTCATGTATTACGTATACTAGATCAGTGTTTCGTTTTGATAGAATTTTTTAATTTTGACCGGACCACTGGTTTTAACCGGTTTTTCGGTCGAAATGGGTTTTATTGGTCGTTATGGTCGAAATATACTATAACATGTAAGGGGTTACCTCTTTATATTTGCTGCATCTTCAAAAGTATTGAGTAACTGTACTTTGCGCTTGGTTTTTTTGCCGATATGTTCAGTGTGATAAGAGGGATGCATATTGACCTCAAAATGTGCAAGAAAGTTAATATTTCAAAGTTTAGCTAATATTTGTTTTTGTATTACAAAGCAATTGTGAATGTAGATAAGGTAACATAACCCACACTTTCTAATTTCGACCAAAAATCTGGGAGCAATTTTGATCAGGTGGAATTGGTTAAAACCGGCTAATTCGACCGAGTGGTTGAAACGACCACGAAACACTGTACTAAATAGGTTGTTGTGTTTTAGTGCAATTGCAATGCATTATGTGAACATAAGTAGATGTACGGTGGGATATTGTAGTGCATCCATCCAGCCACCCAACGTGGTCCACATAAACAGTAATCGGGGTCTCTCCTTTGTCCTACAACTACAGATGTGTCCCTAATAATAATAATAATAAGTGTATCATGTGCACATACACGTTTGACCTATACTCCAAAACTGACTGACTGACTGAGAGAGATGTACTCTACGTGGCTTTGTACATGTTCTGCTCGTAACAGAATTATGTGAAGAGGTACTACGGTCTCTTGTCTACACGAAGGACACACATCACAAGATTTTGGCGGGATCTCTTCTATGCCCACACAATAATTACGTGTATACCTACTAAAGGTACATACATAAGGTAGCAGGTGTACACAGAGCAAGGCTGGAAAGCAGGGTTTCGTGTGGTTTTAAAATCATCTGCAAGGAAATACAAGCATGGTGGCTGGGTGCATTTAATGCAAGAAATGTTTGGGACGCTTTTTCACAGTAGAATAGAGTAGATCTATTTAAAATTGTATACCAATTAAAATTAAGTGACCTATGACCAAATCATACTCCACTACATTCCAATATGAATTTGTAGAACTTTTTGTAGGGTGGGTGGTAAAATTGGCAAAATAGTGGAAGAAACTGCATCCTGCTGGAAAGTTTGTTTAAGTGTTTGGATATTCTTTTGTAAAAATGTCTGAGCTATATGCACAATGTACTACTACAACTAATTAACAACGATTGTATGAAAGAGCGCGCGCGTTCACTTGATGTGCTTTAATAATAACTGGTAACAAGAGTAAAAGAGTGAAGCCAGTATGCAATGCTTGAATGCATGGTTGATCTTTTAGATATGGAGAACATTATAGATGGTGGAAGGAGTAGAGAGCCTGTGGCATCACTTTTTACGATTTCTCAACAATTATTGCATCCTGCAGCAATAAATCACTGCTATGGGGCCAAGCCCATCTCTGTTATAGCAGAACGACGTTGAACTTGACTGATCTCTGATTATTGTTGTGTCCAGCAGAACAACCCAGAGACAAAAGTGCAATGCATGCAATCAGTGAACAATCATATGCACTTACATGAGATCCAGTATAATTTTATATTTATAGTACATAGTAATCTTTGTGTTGATTGCTGTCAGAATTCCTTTACAGCATTTTTCCTAATTCGTTTATTTACTACAATTCTGCTATTACAATGATTACAATAGATTCAAGTGCACCGGAGTGGCAATTATTGGCTGCAGATGGGTGTGCAGGATTCGTGCATCAAAATGCACTGGCTTTAATTACTAAGCCTGTTCCATTGAGTGGCGTAACCATCCGGTGGGACAATGCCCCATCAGGATTTTTGAGTTGCCCTATCCTGTTTAATCATGTTAATGTACCCACACGATATTTACGCTTCTGAACCCACTCAATATCAACAATTATCTCAGATAGACTTTTCCAACAAATTACAGCTTTGGTTATATATGTAAGATTAACAAAGGAACATTTGTAGAACTGGATAAATTGTTGATTTACGAGTATGGGCAGATAAACCGTGTGAAATGGACATATGTATGTGTGTAGTAGTAGCCGTGCTTCCTGAAGGAATACAAGACACGATGGACAGATACAAAGGTATTCTTTATTATATTTAGAGGTGAGATCGCCATCATCTTTTACGATAAGTCTATCAAACTTATCTGATGTTTAAACAATTCATTACATAAAAACATATGGCGTTTTTTTTTGGTTTTCTGAACTGCTGACTCGGTATTGAAATGTAGTATTTCTTATTGCTCGGTAGTTGGGCTCTTCGACTTTCGTATTTTTTTCAATCTCTCTCTGCGGGTGCCGTTGCCTAAACATTATTGCTAACAGTTGACGTGAATGTCTCTTGAGCTGTCTCAACTGGAATTCACTTAACGTCCATTGTGCATATGCTTCTCGTTTTTGAAGGACGTTCATCACAAGTTATTATAGAATAGAGGTACTACGTGCACGTTCTTTGTGTGCATGTGGGAAGATTGATCTTCTGCTAAAATATGCCTAAAAGTTCCCCATTTACTCTCGTGGATTGTCACGGAGTCGAAACCTAAGCTTTTTGGAAAAAATAATTGAATTTCTGAATTTATTTTTATTTTTTAACGCAAATCTATTTTCCCTTCATTGTGAACGTATGTAATAATGCAAACTGAATGTATTTTGATTGTTGTTATTTAATAGAAATGTGTCATGAAGCAAAGATGGGAAGGATACAAGATATAATTAACATGCAAAGAGGTATCGTGAATCGTGAGTAGAATTGAAACTAAACAAAATTGTATCTTGGTTTCCATGAGATATTAGTAATGCATTTTGTAGATTGCATTTGTATGTTTTGTGAAGTCATGAAATCAATATTTTGGAGTAAAATATATCTAGGATACAATTTAAGATACAAGATACGTATTGAAAACACATTTTAAATTATCATAGATATTATTTTTTTAGAATGAATATTGGGGTGCTAAGAATTTTTTAAGTCACAGATATCTGCACAGATGCTAATGAGTACGTAAATCTATAGAAAATCAATGTTCACCATTTGATTGACATGGCCAGTGTAGATAAACGATTTTAAATAAGGTTATTGTCAATTTCCTGGTGTTGTTGTGGGGTTAGACTGAAAATGTGGAGATTAGCATCAATAAAAATTTCCAGTGTCTACATGTTGGTGTTTAGGTTTCCTGCTGGTAGCATTGACGTCATTCTCTTCCCAAACACCATATTTATAAAACCCAATTCCAAAAAGTCAGCGTAGCCAATGTCCACGAGATTCCTCCAACTAATTTGATTTAGTAAAATGTGATCATCATAACTGGAATTGTCTTTTGTGGGGATGACGTCACTGTCAATCTGATATCTGTACTGTCAAAACAAGGAATGCTTCACATCACTATGACAAAAAAGACAAGTTGGGTTTTCATTTCACACTTCTGTTGCTGCAAGGCAAGGCCAACAGAATGAGCTAGAAGAACCCTTTTGTGTGTAACAACACGAAGTCCTCGCTCGGTTTAAAAAAAATAACAAGATAGTAATATACACTCTTATTATTCAAATGCACTTTAAAAGTAGGATCCATCTTTGCATTGGGCAATAATATCATGGTTTACATAATGGGATGGGAAAAAATGCAGATTCCTATTTCCAGCTTATTATTAGCTATTTAGGCATTTTTCCGGTGGGAAAAGTGGGGATTCCCAGTTAGATCCCCATTTTCCCACATATTATTTGCTACTTCCCCACAGAGAGAAATGGGAATATTTTAACGGGGCCAATTTTTTAAATGAAATAAGGCTAAACTTATTACTACAAATTTTCCTTTTTTTCCTGGCCATTAAAAAACTGAAACTGCCCAATTTATTATGAATAAAGCCAATGTACAATTTTTCAATGTCATATCAGTCATGCGTTTGATCAAGTATGGTTAATAAAATTGGGAATTTCCACTTTTATTTTCCCACTTTAAACCCTGACTAATATTCAGTGTCTGCTTACAACTCATTGGGAATGTAATGCGTTTGTTTTGTTTAGAATGATGATGGTTGTGTAGGATGCATAATCGTCCGTCTTGTTTTCTGTGTGCGAATCACGACTCACAAATTACTGTATGCAAGTTGTGTGCAATCTGTACATAGGTTATGGATATGAATAATAATAACAATGAAATAAACACAATGGCTGGCTCAAGTATTTTATGTAACCCACATCAACCCTCGAAACAGCTTTCTGAATGTATTATCCTCCCCATCATTTGGTCACAAACACATGTTCATTAGAAATTTAGTGCACGATGACGACGACCCATTCTCAAATAAATATAAATGCATGTGTTCTGTTAAAGTCTCGGTGCACATTATTCAGTTTCCAGTGTGTAGTATAATATTATGCAGATATAGTCTGTATTAGTGGTAACAGTAGGCATCTACCAAAGTGAAAGGATTGTGGAGTGGATGTGCAATGCAACTGCTATGTAGTACTTGACTAGCTTCGCATCTCATCTGTCATTATCACCCAATGACAAGATTGCATTCCCACCTTGTCACCCCAATTCATATTCTTCCCGTTGCTGCGCACCTTTGTAAGTGTACGTAACAGGGTTCTGTTTCTTGCACTATTTTACCAATTTTACCACCCATACTGCAATAAATGCAAGAAATTCAATTCTGGATAAATTAGTGAAGAAAATGTTTGTTCATATTTGCATATAGTGGAGTTGCATGGTCTTTAGGAATGTATAGGTCGTAGGTCACTTAATTTTGATTGGTTTGCTATTTAAAATAGACATTAGGTAGAATAATCGCTGTCTTATTCTACTATTATACTGTGAAAAAGCACTCGAAACATTTCCTCCATTTCTTGAATTAAATGCACCAAGTGGTCGTGCACGTGGTTTCTTGCAGCTGAATTTAAACAAGCGAAACCATGGTTTCGAGTGTGGGTCAAATGTTTTAAACGTTTGATCACAGAGATTCTTTGTGTGATTAATGCGAGTATGATCTCTATGTTATAAAGGATAGAATCTAGCAATTAATAAAAAATCACAGTATTTAATCCCACCGTTAAAGGATTTTATCTAAAAAGTGTGATTTACGAAACGTTGAGTAAAACCCTGTTATGTTTTGAAAAGGCGGATCTCCCAAGCCTTGGATTCTCTGTCTGCCACTTGATGTTTTTTGTGTACGTGTGTGCAACTGTGGGTCTTACCGTATTGTGTGTGCAATGAATGGAAGGGAGACGACATTATAGTTATGTCGCCCTTTCATCCAAAAATCCTCCATGGAAAACCACAGCTTTCACTCTTCTGCAAAGTCAGATATGTGTACATGTAGATTTGGGAGTGAGGACGTGAACTCTGCTCTATTGTCTTGGAGAAAAAAATGTGAGTAAAAAACGGTTCATTTAAAAATACAGTTGATGGAGAAGGGAGGCGTTGTTGCACACCTTTTCAAATGTCTAAATAATTATACACTAGGAATTGGTAGACCGGAATAGGGGACACTAGAATAGCAAAGCTAATTATTGTCAACAGTATTCATAGATTGCATTTTATTTTGTACACAAATTCTTTTACAGGCTCATTAATTACTATTTATGTATATCTTTGCACTGTGTTTTCAATACAGGGTTTCGATTGTTTAAAATCAACTGCAAGAAACTACTTGCATGTAATGCATTAAATGTTCGAAAAAGTAGAATGTAGTGGGACAGCGTTTTCTTCATTAATTTATCTTTAATTAGATTTGACGCAATTAATTATTGCTTCATTTTTTGCAGGGTGGGTGATAAAATTGGCAAAATAATGCAAGAAACGAACCCTGGATGAATCCTTCCCACCGGTGTCGGTAGAGCAACGTGCTAAATATTTATTTATGTGTACAGCGTGTCCAACAATAAGTTTGAGGCAGAGATCTACAACAACAACAGCCAACTTTCGTAAGACCTAAGAACAACATCTTGTAGATAATTATTTTGTGCATCTTATGAGGTACGAGTCCTTTCGAAATAGGACAAATGCACGCGCGCAAAACGGGCGTTATGAAATCCTCTATAATATTTCTATTTTCTATCTTAGTTTACAAAAGTTTTTATTAGCAGTAAATGCAAAATTATCTACGAAAAGCCACGTTGATTTTTTGATTTTTGTATCACAAAAAAGTAGAATTTATAAAATGTATGCAGGCAGACAACGGTAACGTGATACGTATCATATTACCATAGGATTTATATGCATGATCTTGTTGTTTATTAGTATACAGATGGAAAGAGTGCATGAAAAGTATTTCTGTGTGTACGTGGAAAAGGAGCGAGAGAGTGGAGAACTAAAGTCAGAGTTCGTACGATTGTCATATATCATTTGAGCGGACAAATTCCTTGACAAAGTTAACAGCAACAAATGGTTGCATTTGAGAAAATGCTATATGTAGGCTTGGAACAAATCGGGTTGTGAGAGTTGAAACTTGAGAATAGCCGAGCAGCGAAGAGAAAAAGACAAAAAGACGATCTGATGCGTGGACTTGTCTCGACCCTTCCCGTCTCTCTCCCATTCTCTGGCTCTCTTGCTCGCTCATCTTTCAAGAAGTCTTCATGCATGTTCCTGTTCATTCACTCATTGTCAGTCAGTCAGCAATCTTTCCTCGACTTTACTTGCAAAGTGAGACTCTCTCCTCTGGAAACGTAGAGCGGAGAATCGTGCTAGGCAATTTTTTAAACTTCCAACTTATCCATCCCACACACAATGTGTTGTTTTCTTCACGACGATCATCGCACAGTGTCCATGTGCCTACACACAGAGGTTTACATGAGTGGACCTATTACATTGTGCACTTTTATGCCTCTCAGTGTGTTCAGGGGTTTAAATTTTCCCACCTTACCTTATTCTCCCCCCAAACTACTGCGATGGGGAAAGTGGGCATTTCAATTGAATTTTCCCGCTTATCATTTACTATTTTCCATTTTCCCCAAATTTCCCACTTGGAATTTCTTTTCCATTTTCCCATTGGGAAAAAGTGAGGATTTCCAGTAAAGTTTCAAATTTTCCCGCTTTTTATTTCCCCACTTTAAACAGCATCTAAATTACTTATGACATTGTACGTGTATGCTATCAATAGGTCTAATGTTATTTGCTATTGCAGGTGCGCTGTATTTGCGTTGTCTCTGTACGTTTTCACTTGAGATCTCGCAGCGTGTCCCACTTCACTGATTCAGTCGACGAGATGATCCTTTCTCCTATTTTTCACCCTTTCTCTCCTTCACATTCATGTCAGAGGAAAGCCACCAGCAACCCAGAGAACCTACGAATGACAAAAATAGAATGAAAACAGTACTATTTACTTTTTGTTAAAAGAAGGTTGTGAGCCGTGTGCACGTAAGTCTACTATCTTATATGAACAGGATGACTCAAAACCAAACATAGATAGACAAACGAAGCGAAATGAACACATTGAAGCGAAAAAAGGTGGATGCTGTATGAAAAAGGACGAATAAACCACTCGTCGTCCATACACATTCTTATGAAGAGAATATAAAACACTCCTGCGATAACAAAAAAGTTCAAATAGAAAAGATGGACTTTATGAACAGTTTGAGCGCTTTTCAATTTCCGAAAATAATTAGTGAATTTTTATTCACAATTTAATTCTACGTTAGTATTTCAAAATTTTTGACGTACAGTCATCCAAATTGAGATTTGGACAATTCTTGTCACTTTGGATCAGCCCTCGTATTATGAACAAAACAGTATCCATACTTCGGGCAATAAGGAAGAAAAAATCCAAATAATTTCAATGTAATCCATTAGTTAATGAAAATACATCATATAAAATATAAAGTGCACTACGACAACTTTTATAATCACACATGTAGGCACAAGTACAAGGTAAGATCAATCATTTAATTTAGTCATATCGACCCCTCGTAAGCATTAGTTAATGAAAGACGTACGGAAAGAAAGCAGTGAATCATTTGTGCAAAATAAAACTTTACACGACATTTGTTTTAATTATAAAAATTTGCATACATTTTGTGTATTGGACACGCAAAGGTTGAAATCAAGCAAGCAAATTATTAGTCCATTTCCAATGTCAGAATTTCCTTGTGCACAGCATTCAGAGTGAAACATTAGAAACTACAGCTGAGTTGCTGCGCTACAATTTATCTCTACGTGAACTCCATCTACAACTTGTTAGGGCTACAAACAGCCGACATCGACAGAGAACAACTTAAAACACCATGTAAAATATCATTTATCAGAATTCAATATGGTTATCCCGCTCCCTTTTCTTTTATCGCTTTTACTTCACAGGACGACGCTTGGTCCAACAATGTATCTACGAATTCCAAGCATTTGTTTATCGAATTTATCCACACATTAAAAATGTAGGATATAAATGTGTGTACACACACTTGGAGGTAGTGGTGTCTGTGTTTAATGTGGCAAAACGTATTTTCTGCTGCCCTTGGCTTATGGAAATGGTTCAAGTGTCTACATACATTTTTCTACGAATAATCAGGGTTGAAAAAACCCGGGTTTTTAATGAAAAAGCGGCTCAATGGTTTTCTTCTCTTTTTAGAATATGTAAAAAAGGCATGTTTATGTATAGACAAAAGGCATTAGATAAAAAAGATATGCTTTCTTACCTTGTGGGGTACCTTAAACCAAAAAAAGTACAAACGGAGAAAGCATTGCTTACTTATTTGCTTTTAGTGGGGTGTTGGGCAACGGTGTACCATGTTGTGCATACATAGGCTGGTGGCAATGATGTATGGTGTTACTCCCACACACAGAAGACACTGTGGTCTCTCTGCAACAGTGTACACAGTATGATTCTATTATTTCGGTGTGGTGGTGGTGTTGGCTATGAGCGATCCATTTCATTTCAGTCTATTTTGTCCATATCACGTCACATCAGCAGGGACTTCCAGCCACCAGAGTTAAGTTTCAGTTCCATTCAAGTCAACAGTGGAGTTGAGCTAAAAAATAGCTGATGCTGTACACGAGCAGGAAAAAGACAAAAAGAATGGGAAATTGTTGGAAGGTGGGTGAAGAGGCTCAGTCCATCATTCATCATCATCATCATACTCCTCCACATCCTCCTCATCTTCATCAGTCTCTCTCTTTCTCCTTTATTCCCCTCATCCACTTCCTTTCTGCCCCTTACCTTTTTACTCCTCCACTAAAAACTCGATTCAACTCAACAAATAAATACAAACACCGCAATAGCAGACACACATACAGACACACAACACACAGACACATTTTTCAAACGGATTTTCACTTTTTGGATAGCTCCTTCTTATTGTTCTTATTATTATATCAACTTTTCACGGTGGATGTGGAACTGTGCACAAAGTCTCTCGTAATAATATTTGTATTATTAGAATGTATGACTCTGAAAGCACACACAGGTAGGCATATATACAAGTAAATGTGTACAGAGTACTTTTGTGCATTGCATTCCTAAATCAAATGTAAGAAAAAACTTTTGAACAAACGTCTCAGCTTGCGAAAAGTGACTTGTTTTGGTGGCACCCTAAACGACATTCACATTCCATACGTCTACAGATTTCACCTAGTCAGTGGCAAGTGTTCAAAATTACAAGTGTTTGTCCACACTGTTTATTGGACAATCTCCAAAATAAAAATAAATAAATATAAATTACCCACACCTTTTTTTAAGGATTTTTCTGGGTTTTTTTCGAAGGACGTTTCGTTTCGCGGGAGTGTTTTAAAAATTTGCTACTGATATGGGAGTCCAGGCATCTTCCAGGGTGTTCAATTCATCGATACCTTGTCCGGTAACCGCGATTACACTTCCTTCTTCAAGACTTGGCCTTGGGCCTTTCATGTGCTTCCTACTTTCATCTAAGAGTATCTGCATAAAATTGAATAAACATTTGTATAATTTGTGATTGAAAATAAATCTGTTTATACTTTTCAGTTTAATTTCCAACAGCAGTGGCGTATCCAGACAGGATATTTGGTAGGGGCATGGGGGAACAGACTATCTTACACAAGTTAATTTAGCTCCTTCCACTTTTACCTCCCACATCCTTCCTTTGGTATTTGCTACAATTTTTGTATCATGAATTTTTATCAAGGCGATGAATGAAAGAAATGCTTTAATAGTTTAAAGTTATTAGAAATTTGTAGTTTAAATAGGAAACTTTAAATATTAACTATTTACTCCCATATAATTCGTATATATTGGAGTCGTATATAATTCGATTTCCGTAGTTATTCAATCAGTTGGTCCCTTTAAGTATTTGCCCTAAAAAATTCCGTTGCTGTCATTGCACTATATTGGTATTTTGCACTGTGTAACGAATTGGATACGAAAAAAATGTAAAACATGCATCCCTCCCTACTTGTTCTTAAGATGGAAATATAAATTCGAATGCAATTCATTTTTCGCTTTGATTAAATTGAAACGTTTCGTGAATTTTTCGCCCCCACCAATTTCCGCTTTGCCATTATCCAAGTATATATTATAAGCTATATGTCATAATCAAGGGGAGAAATAAGGGAAAAGTTCAAGCTACTTAATTTATTGGATATATCAAATATCTCATTCGAATGTCATAACTCACGGGAAAAAATGATTAAAGCGGAAGGGAGAAATTCGCTTGCTCCTCGTTTACACTCATAAAATAGCTTACTACGACGATACTACGTATAAAACATTACTACATAACAGGGTTCGCCTTACCCCATGGGTGCACACTGTCTAAAATCCCTAAAATTACTAAAATTAAATTTACATATACATTATGTATACAAATTTAAGATTATTTTTTAGAAACTTAAAAATCTACCATTTTATGTAATTATTTTAGCATTTTTGAAATTTACGCCAATTTGGACAATGGCTGTACAAATATCTGGAATGGTTTCAATTATTGATCTCTGATTGTGGGCAGTACCCACCCACCTGAATACTGGTTAAAATATGAGCCCACAATTGGCCTCCCACCCAATATTACCCGGAGTACGTAGCTATTTCCCGGACAATAGCGAACCCTGTTTAGTATGTATTGTGTTTCCTGTTGTATACTGCACACACAAACTACTATATCGGATTGCAGTGCACAAAGAGCTGCTTTTAAGGACTGTTGACTATTCCATGAATGGTCGAAAAAAGTATAGAGTTCTGTTGTTAGCACTTGCATTGTTATTTTGTGACACAGTAATGTAGTGGAACGATCGACCACTCACCACCATCCCATGCAACAAGGGATGCATTTACACTGCAATAACAAACGAGTCTTCATGAAAAAGAACCCTTTCAAAAAAATTTCCACCATCTCCACTTCCTTCCTTCTCCGTTGCCACGTAATAATAACATAAGCAGGGAGCACCTATATACACACTGGTTACTGATGAAAAGAAATCCTACGGAAAACACACACCCCTCCCTCCACTGCATATCAGGGGCGTATCTAGAAAAGTATTTAGTGGAGATTGGGGGGGGGGTCTCAGCCCTACTCTTTCTGTGTTAACTTAGCCCACTCTCAGAGTCCTCGATCTTTCAATGTTAATTTTTTACATCTGGGGTGGTGGTGGTCTGAGGACCCCTTTAACTAGATACGCCTCCACTGAACAAGCAGATTTTCACTCAATCTATCCTTACGCAATTAGATAGAGCTTTGTACACAAGTTGTGCTTCACCGTCTTCTTCTCAATTGCCTAATAATAAGGGAATATAATAGGATGAAAAAAGGCCATCTATTTTTATTAGTCATTAACAAAATAATGGCCAAAGCTGCACCCCAACACGGACGAGAGTGAAAAATTCGAATTTTCCTGGTTAAGCAGTTCTTTGTTCGTATATTAAATACATCCATTCATTTTGCTCTGAATTAATAAAGTAGATAAGGAAGCTGCTGTTAAAGTGAATCCCGTTACCTCCCCACTCCCATCCCAGCAGCATCATCCATCCCCTTCAATTAGGGAATCTAATGCATTTGAGCTGAAGGATTAGCTCGGGATTATTAAATATATTCTAGAGAGGGATCCGTACACTGCAACACTTCTTTGCTGTGTTGTGACTTATCAACCTGATAGACAGATAATTGCTTAAGTTGAATTAATTTATACGTTCGTTGATAACATTCATTGAGAAATGGCAACCGAACTTTTCCACAGTTGCTGCTCTTATTACAATTCGACTATGAATTCCATTTTATATCAATTCTATTGTAGCACACATTGAATTCCGTATTCATTAATATTTCGACACTAATTATATTTACACCACTGTCTACCAGAATTATAACTGCTCGACCTTCGGTGACCTTCAAGGGTGTGAGTTTCTCAAGAGCGACCGGCGTACTAAAATGTTCCATGTATTTTCCAAAATAATTAGCGTTTTTTTTCAGAATAAGCTGATTGCGAGTTAATGGACGGTACATTCTATTGAAACTGTGTTTTATACCATTTAGTAAATAAGAATATGATTGAAGAACTGTACATAAATAGCTGACATAGGATGGAGGACGTCAGTACCCGGATTAAGTGCATGGCGATGTTGCAATGTGATAGGGGCTTGTCGCATGCTTTCCTTATCCGTTTAACATTACAATGGAGACGGAGACCACGGGGAGATCCCCTTTCAGATACGCGAGAGAGAGAGGGGGAGGGGTGCAGGCAATGACCGAAAATAGATCGGTTGGACGGCAGTCGCACAAATTCATGTGATGGGTAATAGTGGAATAATGGAGCGAGAGACGCTGGAACAAATAGTTCATAAAGTCAACAGTTCTTCCATCGTGGAAACATTTGAGTGCACCGACAGTTAGTCGGGGAGCCATCGACTGATGTCAAGTGCGACCGTGACTAAGGTAAATATGATGGAAAATAAAATATGCGACTATGAACGATATAATAGAGAGAGATGAGAGAGAAAGAGAGCAGAAATGTTGTGGAAAGATAGGAGGGTGTGCTCCCCGCTCTTTTCTTCTGCCCTCTTCTTCATACTTCAATCTTCTCGCTGCTACATGACAACTTTTCCTCCTCCCGTGCTCATGTGGTCGTTCACTGGAATAACGTGCGGTTCGCTTGTCTCTTCAATGTACTCCCTGTGTATTTATACATGACCAGGGTTTGCATTCCTGTGGGTTTTTTAAATAGAAAAACCCCAAAACAATTAAATTCCAGTGGACACTTTCCCCTTAAAATTTTTCATTAATTAAACCCAATGATTACATTAATAAAAAAATGTATGCCTTTTTTGCATGGTTGTAAAAATGGAGAAAAGAGGGAAAACCCAATTTCAGTGTTTGCATCCCTGTGCATGTGTGAGCTTCCCTCAGTGCCTTCCAGTGCTCCCAACTTCCATAAATCCAATCAATAATGCATGTAATAGGATTCGGGGTGAATGTCGATCTAGCCGCAGAGTGTGTGTATGTATCTAGGATGTAGGAGAAGAAAGGAGAGTACGTTAGTCTCTGAATTTCTGCTCTAGATGCGTACCTAATGCCAAAGTAAATACTTACATTAAATATTATGTAGTAGCAAAGTCTTATTCTCCTGCTGCCTGCCTCCTTGTTTTCCTTCACATTATCTTTACCAGTAATTGTGTTATATTCCGATGTTTTCTCTTATCCGATCCTTTCCCAACTCTCACTCGGTCTCTTCTATGACTTTCCCCTCATCGTACTTCACGTCGATGCCGTATTTCCTCTGGAACTGCGGCCGCTTCCGCTTATTTTACTGGTAGCCACCAACCAGAAGCTCACCAATCACTATTTCCCTATTTATTTCTTATGGGCATGATGTGTTTTAAGTTTTTATTAAATACTCGAGGCTGAATTTTTTTGCAGTTTGCCAAAAAGCGAAATTGAATTCCTATTAGTAGCTAGAAGCCAAGTTCCAGGGTAAAGACAAGTACAGATTTTTTTAGTCCGTATTTATTTGCAAATTAAATATTGGGTATTATGGAGGTAACAAAAAAGGCTACAGTCAGTGGTTTTTGCTGTTTCAAACTTTATTTTGCCAAAAGCCACATGTAGATTAAAAATTTGAGCAAAAATTACTAAACAAAAATCCCTTTTTCTAGCATAAGTGCAAGTCCATGTTTTTTTCAAAATGAAAGCTAAAAAATGTGCCTCCTTTTAAAAAACTTTGTACTTTTTATTGTTCTACAGTTGGATGGGCTAAATTTCACTTTAAAATAATAAATTAACACTGACTTTGGTTCCAATTTAAAGATCGCCTCTATTAAGTAAATACGGTAAATTTGTAGCCCCAAGTAGTTAGTATAGTATATTTGGTAATGTCCGTAGGGGAAAGTTTCGTTTGTGTTCTCTCTAGTGCAGCAACCCCTATCGTTGTCCTTCAATAATACATAGTTATAGTGCCTCTGGTTGTGTTTACAGTTGCAGTCGTCTGCCCACAATTGGGCCTTATCGGTCTTTGTTGCCGTCTGCGGAATGGATGAAAGCAGAACACAAGAAATACATAATATATTATTAGGCTCTAGATTGGAGTACGATGGGCAGTGGCGGATCTAGAAGGGCCAAGGTGGCTGTAGCCCCCCCCCCAAAATTGTTTAACTTTACATGGATAGGATAGAGGGGGAGAGGCGAAGGTGGATCCAACTTAACATTGGTGAGATAGGCACCCCGTTTGGATCCGCCACTGACGAATTGGAATAATATGAAATATTAGATATACCTACTCGTATTTATATATGTGTAATAAACTCAATTCTATATATATATATATCTATATCTACCTTATATATTCCACTTAGATAGAATCTATTCTCGCTGTCGATATTGTTCGCATTGAGATTTGTTCCGCTGCACCAGAAAATCGTAATTCGATCGTGTATTTTCTAGTCGCTTCCATTATATATTATCTGTAGAATTTTATTTTATCCCTATGAAGTCATTTAGCTCGCATCATGTCACATCACCGTCCAATGCTCAAACACAACCAATGATCCGGTGGTGGTTACTCTTTTGAGAAGGAAACCACTCGGAAGATATTCGAGGGCCATCAGACGCTTAGAGAACAGAGTTCTGTGTGCTTGTGGTGAAAGTGCATCCACTTGTACAGCAAAAGAAGAAGAATGGGTCCCTTGCTAAGAGTTGGCCAATTACGAATTTAGTCTGTTCAAATACACATTGTTACTTAATTTTCTATGTTCAGGGAACTAAAAAACAAATAAACATGCAATGTATTTTCCTTTTTCCCTTTTTTATGTAAGGTAAAAAAGAGACTTTTTTAACTTGTGCATTTTTTAACCCTTTTGCCTTTTTCTATACTTTAGCACGTAAAAAAGTAAAAAATGATGCTTTTCTAGTCTACCTTTTGTAGAAAAGGCATGCCTGTCAATGTTGTATTGCTGCTACAGAATCTTGTGGGTGGGTCCGCTTTGGCCACTTTTTTGTGAACAAATGAAGAAGTACGAATTTTGAGATAAATTGACTAGAAAGTGGCCTAATTAGTGTAAATAAACACCAAGAAAAAAGTTCGATGCACTTTTTACATGGTTCTAAAAAACAAAAAACCCAAAATTGTATCCCTTGAATCAAGCCTTGAGAACACTTACGGAAGAAGCCTACGCACTCAAAGCAACAAATTAGGGAAATAACTAAAAGCATCAGATAGCAAAAAATCTCTGGATTGCTTTCACTTACAATGTTATAGGTCAAGTGTACTGGTCAATTATTGGCGAGAGTAAAAGTGTGGTATCATAAGCCCACGCACAACGCTTCAGATAATGTCGGTGGGTTGGTGGCCAATTTTCGAATATGACGCTTTAAATTTGTCTTTGGGTACTTTAGGGTGACTGATGTGATAATCACACAGTTCAAGTTTCGCTACTCGGAAGTGACTGAGAGAGAAAGTACGAGTCTGTGTCCTATTCGATTTGAATGCTGGATTTCGTTGTGCTGTGCGGAGGAGGACTAGCAATCAGTGTCGTCTACTCGATGGCACTTTTGCATATGTGAGACAGAGAGAGAGAAGTGAAAGGGAAACTGCGAGACACGAGACACAAGAAGCAGCAACTTGATGGAGAAACTAACAATAAAGACTAAAGTTCAGCGGGCTTACCATAAAGCCTGATCCTTTCGTTCCGCCTCCAACCGTTTGACCATAAATATTCTAATGGGAACAAAGGGTGACTTAGCACACTCAACTACAGTGTGCTCCAAATTCTATCGTCCTCCAGCAGATGCTCACTACCAGATAACATGTCATTTAGAAAGGATGTCTGAAAATATACGATTATTCCCCCATCATCAATAGTGTTGGCCACCCTGACTTTTTTAGTAGTGCTTTTCTTATTAATTTTTTTGGAAAAATTAGAACTCTCAATCAATTTCAATTTGTTTTTGTCCATTTGTCCAATTTGTGATTAAATCATCTAAAATTATTATATTCAGAAAAAATTCGATGGGGTCATAGGTCAACAAATCCACATAAAACCAAAGGGTCGGTTTTTCCAACCCTGTTAGGCAACTCTTTTTACAGTTTGCAAACAAAATCGTAATAAAATTAACGAAACGGGAAATTTCTCCTCCTTGAAGGTGATAAAGATTGGAAAAGGGGTAGATGAGATTTTGAAGGTGCCCTGTACTGGTGGGTGCTGTGTGCGTAGACAGACATCCATACCCACACGTTACACACTAATTTTCCATACAAACTGTATTTGACAAAACAGACAAAAGGAAGCCGAAGGCCGATTTAGTTTAAAGAGTTCATTCATTGGCTAAAGTTGAACTGCATCCTATCCCTAACTATATAACGGATATATACATATGTGTATACAGTATATAGAATTCGTATTTATTCATGGGGTGGATAGAGAGACTGTGGATACAAGTTTTCCCATTGTTTGTTTCTCTGTGATTTCATTGTCCCCAACACACCAACATCCTTTGTTGCAGTTATATTAAACGACTGCGACTGACTTCCTAACTTAAGAATTATTCTATGAATCCATTGTTACTGAAGTTATCATAATTGACAATGCAATAAATTAGAAGGGAAATAAAAATATAGAAAGCTTTGTGCAAATTCTTGAATTGTTGAGTCACTCTCTTCGATTGACCTTAAAACGACAAAATTCGTTATACTATACTTTATCTTATATAGTCTTATAGCAAATTCTTAAGAAATAGTCCTCATCTCTAAAACAGATTCAACCCAAAACTTTCACCCAGAAATACTTGACTAATCCAGCTCTACATTTCTCTCTTCACTTGATCAAATTGTATTCAGTCCTGAACTTGAGTACTGTCCAAAATGACAGTGTCCGTCAATAATCTTTGTTGGACAGTGCCCAAAATTGACCTAATTGTCCAAAACAAACTTTTCTCGATTATGTACAAATTTGGTACCAATTTGGGTGGATTTTTGCGGAAAATTCAAAAAGTCCATGTTGTAATTGCATCCATTTTGAGACACTGGTCATTGCAGTGTCCCCCAACAATAAAAGTGTAGATTTCAAATTAAACTGCCAACTGGACTTAAATTTATTTGGTAAGAGCAGGTGCAATAGGGGCCACCCACCGTATAACATGCATCTCAAATAATTTACGGGTAAAATGAATAGGTATCTAACAAGTGGCGAAGCGATTTCTTCTAAATTTCCTGCCAAATGTTCTGTGTAGCGGGATTTTCTAGCAATTCGTTGGTATTATTTGTATGATAATTCAAACTAGGCAACCTAATTGGTATTGAAATAAGCCAGCCGGCTTTTGTGTGTTGTGTGCTGTGTACGGTTGCGGTCTACTGCTGCTGCACTGCATGTGATTGTGATGAGGGAGATCGCTATCTGCATGGAACATCAAATGGACTTACATTGTCTCTAAGGATCCATACATTGCTCATCTAAAAGATCATTTATGCGAAGAAAGCAAACATATATTACACCTCAGGGTTTATTAGGTAATAAGAAACAGAGCAGTGGGACTTGCAGCGCATTTGCAAATAAAAGCTATACGTGTAACAGCCTCTCTCTCTGTTTCTGCAGAAATGGCACTGGGGTCCCGTAGAATTTCTTCCTCCCATTTTAATATAAAAGAATCATCCATCAGCCTCTGGACTGTCTAGCCCCTATTTTAATATCTACTCTCTCACCAAGTCTCCCGCTCTCTATCTCTCCGAGAACAGTCAACAAATGGCTTCACTACACACACAGTTTATCGCTAAATAAGCCACATTCTAGCACGTGAACCTACTGAATCCACACATATGCAGTGGCGTAATTATAATCAGAAGGCCAATGGCACATGGGGCCCTCTAGACCCCATTCTACAAATTTTTTCCCAATTTTCCCACATTAAAAGTTAAAAAGTGTGTCCCGGGGAAGCTGCGGCCTATAAGTTACGCCACTGCATCACGAAATGTGCTGTACATGTGGGATACAAAAGAATTGGAGAAACAGACACATGCAGATAGAAACCACTCGATTATGCCTATACACGTACATGTATAGAGTTATAAGATCTCTCTCTCTCTCTCTCAGCGAAATAGAATTGTTCTGAAGGCAAGAGGCTTTTGTGAATTCGTTCAGCATCGAGATACTTAGTTAGCAATCCAAGGAAGAAACGAACATACAGAATAGAGCAATGGCTCAGGTATGTTCCAATACACGTATAGAATGCATGTAGAGAAAGTGAATGGAGAGAAAGCATCGGAGAAAGTAGTTAGATGTTTTATATGGATGCGCAGCACACAGAGACGCAGGTAGATTTATATTATATAGATGGATAAATAGATAACCCGATGGTTAAGTGGAAAGAATGTGAGCTGTGCTATTGCTGTAGTGTTTGCTGATAGGTGTGTTCCAGGTCTATGAATTATAGCAAGCCAACTATGGAAGAATACATTTTTCACCTTTATTTTACCTTTCCCTTAGTTCCCACTGGAAACTTACCTGGTTTGGCCTTCCTCTGTTTCGCTCTGTCTAGTCGGAAACCTGCATGGCTCTAATTCTATGGCCTGTCTGCATAAAATAGACATCAATTCGGAAATGTGTTCGTTTCCCAGAAGGCTAGTAATCATTTTTTTCTTTTGTAGCAATTTTCCACGGATGAATAGATGATAGCTGTCAACTTTACACTCACTTTCTCAAATCTCAATCCCATTTCACTTCCACCAACCGAAATTCCACCACCACCCACACCTGAAATTGGATCTAAGCGGCAGAGATACGAGAGAAGAGAGAAAGAAAGAAGGTAAAGATACGAGTAGTACCGAAGTATATGCATTTACCTATACATTTATTCGTCAATGTGTGTGTATTACTAGCATTTAGGGGGCCAGTTCCTAAAAAAACAGCGGCACTTCATTCATGTTCATTAGAATAATTCATTGTGTCAATTCTAATAAGATTCTATGAACTAATTTTGATTATAAATAGCTGAAAAGAACAGTGCATTCAAATTCCTTCTCCCAAAGAAATCTTACGTATGTTAAAGCAGCTCCTCTACATTTTCACTATCTTATACTACTTAAAAATTCTTAATGTAAATGGGGAATGGAAGGGAAAGTGCGCGCCTTTATTGGGAAACTTTTATTGAATTTGTTGCATACAGGATTTCGTAAATCATATTTTCTTGGTAAAAATCCCATCACAGTGGCATGATGTGATGTGAATAATGGGACTAATTTATATAATGGAAAGGATAGCGAAATATAAATATGGATAGGATAGTAAATATCGCATTAATCACAAAACGGTGGTAATCACTGTAATTAATTCCAGTGCGATAATCACAGCCGAAACCCTGGTTGCTTACGATTTTGGGTGCATGTTAAACGTATTTCTTGTACTTAATAGTAATGCGTATTCTTTGTAAAATCAAGCAGGAATAAGAAGACACAAAATCATTTCTAGATGCTTCGTTTTGTACGCATCATGAATTTTAGGCTTGTGACATATTTATGCACCTTAATGGTACATTGACTGTGCTCGCTATGTTCTCCAATTGAACGTTGGTTATTATGAAATATGTGGAGAACTTTTGCGGGCTGGCTGGTTGCAGGCCGCCATAATAATCAGTTCTGAGCTCTTATTAGCAGTGAGATTAAGGCATGATGAAAATGCTCACGAAGCAAAAAGCAGAACGGACTACTATTTAGTTGAACGACGCTGCCCAACCACATTCTTCGGTAGAGGTCTCCGCGCCTTGCTCGCCACGCTAAATGAACATTGTAGTCAATGTTCCCTATTGTAAATCTTCTTTGTTGTTTTCTCCCGCCGTGTTATGCATTCCACACGGGATTTTCATTTTCGACCACCACACCCTCGATTTATTTAATATGTGAACTTTGATTCTGTTCATTGTATTCTGTTCTATCTATGAACATTTTTGCTCTATTATTATTATTTCGTAGTAAGATTAACAGAGTTTGTCAAAAATCCAAACTGTTTATTGCACAGTGTACAAAATTACCAAAATTACACGTTAAATTTACATATACCAATTTTAAAATTGTGGGAAATTGAAAAAAGCGTCACTTTATGCAATTTTTTTTAAATTTATGACCATTTGGTCAATTTGGACACTACTTGCCCATATTTCTGAAATGGCGGCATTTATTGATCTTTGCTGACGTAAGTTAAAAAAATTGAGAAGACGTGCTACTTAATATCTGTAGTTGTTATTATCCATGTTTTTTGTGCAACAAGCAATGTCTTATTGGGAGAGGTCAGTATTTCACCTTCAGGAATAGATTGATGCTACACACATTTTTATTACATAAATATTAAGAGACTTTTCACCACACCGAATGATTGCAATCATGTATCAATGTCAATTTTAGATTAGGAATCATAAAGGAATGTTATTTTCTCACACAACTTGTCCGTTAATAATTTACTGTCTCCTTTGTCATGTTTTCTTGATATACTTATTCGCTATGCGATATTTCTCATCTTTTTGCCATTTATTTACACGAAGAATCTATATGAAGGCGTTTGAGGGTCAGTTCTGCAAATAATTTTCATTCTGGGATAAAATGTCGTATGTTTTTGCGTCAAAAAAGGGCGACTGATTGACAAGTGGGTGGCTGATGGGTAGACATGCAGTCATATGTCCTCAAGAACTTACCGCAAGTTGTTTACGTCATTCGCGTGTGTAACTAACCGTGTACTAACCTAGCACAATAAAGAAAGAGGAGCAGTAGGGAATTTTATTTTCTACGGAGCAGTTTCGTTGTCAGAAAGAGAGAGAAAGAGAGAGAAAGACAGAGAAAGTATGTGGATGGGTTGTTTGTAATGTGGGTCGTGTTGCAATGACTGCAGTGTGTAAAGTGAAATGGTGGATTTGTACTCGAGTTCGGTCACTCAAGTCGGAATTGCTAATGTGAAGTGAAATGTGACCGTCGTCTGTGCAATACAAGCATTTTAATGTTGTCATGCTTTCATTTGGAAAGAGGTGAGCAGCTGTCTAGAGATAGACTCTGGAATCAGCTTTATCCTTTCCATGCATTAAAACCTCCGTTAGTTGAATAGAAAATGTTTGTCTTTAAACAAAATTTTAATTACCTGACCACTCCCCTCCCCCTCACACCCATTTAAAGAAAATCTTGGCCTTTCAATGAAAAACTGTAGCGTGTTTGACAAGTGCCTGTCAAAACTGTCTATTAGAAAGTCTAAAATGACAACAATTAAATTTACCTTTGCCAATTCAAACCAATTTTGGCAGAAATTTAACAATACGCGATTTTATGTCATTTTTGCCAACTTTATCATTTCTGTCAATTTGGCCACTGTCTGTCCAATGGTGACATTTATTGATCTCTGTGTATCTACTATGAACACTGACTTTTCCTTATGGTCAATTTACGTACGTGAAACTCGGTCTCCCTACTTTAAATATTAAAGTGGCGTGCAGTCTTGGACTTTCATTATTTCTTCAACACTTTCCCCCCTACCTTCGGAATTGCTGAAGATTATTTTGAAGTTTCACTGTTGCTTCTGTTCGCAAGAGAGACAGAAAACATGACACTTCAAATCAATCTGTTCCTGAACTCACTTTGACACGCACACAACCTCATGAATGTTTAACAACAAACTGTTGAGAACTTTGAATTGGCCATCAGTCACTGAATTTGTGTGTACGCTCAGTGCCGTAACCAGAATGGATATTTGATGGGGGCAGGAGGGTACAGTCTAACTTAATCAGGTTAATTTTGCTCCACCCACTTTTGCCTACCCTATCCTTCCTATGTTAATTGTTCCAATTAGAGGGGGCTACATCATTCTTTTTTAATTTACGTTCATCCCTCTCCTTCCATTTCCTTTCTATTTATGTTAATGTTTTAGCTCTGGGTTTGGAAGCTGGGGTCTGACAACCCTTTCAACTAGATACGCCCTTGACTTCGGTACACAATTATTTTCTGTAGGTTTTGACGGTTCCCTTCACCTTTCTTACTCTTATTGATTCTGAGGTCTGTTGAAAGGAGCAATGACTATCAACAGTTTCTAATGTTTCAAAACGTTTACTATTTTGACTGCAGCTCCATTCTTGCAATCACTTACTTCATCGACAGTGACAGTGGAATTGGCTCATTTGATGAGCAAACAGTGAATTTATTATAAAAAATTCGCGATACGATGCGGTTATATGACAATGAGGCATGGTCACTAACGAGCCTTCAAACATCTCAACTTTGTTGTTAAACATTCATCTGCATTTTGAAGAGCCTGTCAGACTAAAAATTGTGGGCTATTTAGGAACAGGTTGAATTGAAGAGCTCCCTATCATAATGCCTCTCTTGTCAGGCAACTGTCAATTAAAAATTTCAACGGTAAAATCAAATAGACATGTTTGTGGTAGAATTTGTGACGGACAAATACCGGTACATTAAATAATTGTAGAAAGTTCTTCCTTTACCAGTTCATATCTGCTAATGATTAATTGTTTTATTAAAATCCACAAAAACGCAATCATAAATATCACTTTAATTTTACAGAAACTTACAAAACTAAAATTGAGTTCTATCTTTGAAGTACAATATTTAAGATTTCACTATTTAAGCCCCCCTCCTCCGTGTATTGTAAGTGGCAATATGCGGGTACACTTGAAATATCATTTCAGGGGAGGTTATAGTCGTGTGGCGTGGCGGAGAAATATTTGCAGATAGAAAATTTTTGCTATTGTAGATGGGATCGACTAGAGTTACCATTAAATAATCCCATGCAGCAGCAGCAGTAACAGCAGCATATATCTATTCCCATGGATTTACAGTGAAAGGTAGACCCTCCGCTTCTGTTGTTCGGACCAGGTCTCTATCTTCACTGGCTCCCACTTAAAATCGCTTCCATGTCCTTCAATCCTTATTTGAACTTTAGGGGAGAGTCAGTGTGCATGTTACTCGTAACGTAATTCTTGGTCTTGTGCAACAGAAGCCTTCGTTTGGCTCATTTCATGAATGTGAAGCCAGAGAATGAAAGGAAAGCAATGTGCTTACATTAAAGACGCTTTATAATGCTGGATAAGACAGAAATTAGAAGGCAGTAGCGGCCCTGGTGGCGGTGAATGGTTCGAGTCGTCAGCTAGTCATGACATAGACCGCCAACCTATTGTATATCAGACGAAGAAGTCAAAGTGAATGGAATCGCACAAGAGGAAAGGGAGCCTGGAAAACTATTCCTTCGTTGTGCAGACACAGACACAGACACACAGACACACAGACAGACACACAGTCTAAAGAAATAATGAATTCGAGGAAACGACCAGAGCTTTGTCTTGTCTTCATTCATTTTAACATCCAATGGTAATTTTTGCATCTCTCTCTCTCTCTCTCTGCTTCTCTGGTTCTAGAAATCCAATGCTTTCTCCTGCACTCCGTTCATATTTCTTCCAGTGAGTCTATCCAGCCTTTAAAATAAAGTATTTGGTGCTTTGTTACTCTCAGATTCTTGTTCTACTCTCCACTTTCTCTCCACTTTCACTCGTCTCTACGAAATCTACCTACCAAAAGTGTGCATACCTCCTCGCTACACGAATACCTTCATCACCTTAGCGTCTCTTCTCTGTTTGACTGCTGCCTCTACACTATTTGTATACATTCTCTCGCAGTGCTAGTAATTTCCCCGTCTCCTTTGGTCTTCCTTTGCTTTCCTCCCTACGTCGGTCCGTCCATCCGCTTTCTCTCTCTCTCTCTCTCTCTCTACGTCTCTCGGCTCCAGCACCTTTTACACACAGCTGCAGACAAACCTTCAATTTAACTAAACTCAAGCGTTTTATGAGCCATTCTACGGGAGCAGGAGGACCACACGTTAAGAATATATGTATCCTATCTGCTAAGGCCTCTCTGTGGTGGTGGTGGTGGCTACAAGTGCAATTATTGTGTTAGATTTCCTCTAAAAGAATTCAAAGTAAGTCAAAGCATTGCTACGCTCTTCTCTTCTCTAGAACCATCCATCTCCGCTCTACATTTCAGTTCGTTTGACTTGGATTCGCTCAAGTGAAACTCAACGATCTCTCTCTTTCTCTATCTTAACATTTGAATTTGAAATCTATGAAAAGAGGAGAGAAAATCCAAGAGAATGTCTTTGGTTTTGGGACTGCTTTGAATTCCGTGACTCCATGGGTCTCCTTAACTCAAAACATAACTACATTAAGATAATGTTCCTTAGTCGAAGTGATTGTGTTTGTGCTTCTTAGCGTCTGCTGCTCATTCTCGACCATTATTAAAATGATTTCTTAATCTTATTTATTCTCGGTACACAGGAACACACTAATACCAAAATATGCTTTAAGTATTATGTACACGGGCACAATGTGCACAGTTTTATATGTAACGTATTTTGGTCACCCTTTATATAATATTATTGTCCTTTCCACCCCCACCACCAATAAGAACTGTTTGCCCCTTTTTATCTTTTTGCAAGGTCTCGCCATGTCCTTTGACGATGAATTTGTGTGTAAGGAAATCAATTCCAGTTTCTCTCGTATGGAAACACCGGCTGTCCAATGATCAACTGAAACATGTACGTTAGCACACCGAGCCCGAGTCAGAGAGAGAGAGAAAGAGAGAGGAAAGCTTGACTTAGCAGCAGAAGGTAAACAAACGAAGTAATTTCTAAGTATGTATGTACAAGTGGGTGGCTGTGTCATGACTTAATGTAAGGCAACATTAGAAAAGGAGTTTATGTTGGCGGGCTGGCGGACGGGTCGGGCGCAAAGGTAAAACGAGTAAAAAAGTTTCCTTCTCTATCTCTCGCTTCCTCCACTCTCTCTCTCTCTGCCTCTTGCTTACTCTCAGAGGACTCGGCTAATTTAGGACATTGGAAGAAATAAATGGCAAACTTTATCTGTCCTCTTGCATCCCCGTGGAATAAAGTCAGTGGCGGTCGATTTTGCGGTTATGCTCCTACACACACAGACACAGACACACACAGACATACACACACTATTAGTGAGACTACTAAAACTTCCCTCTGGAAAGAAATACTCCACCACCACCACTATTGTCAACCTATAAGCACATGTACATATTACATAGGCACACCTTCCCTATGTGCACTTCCTTCATATATTATCCTACAGCACATACCCCATTATATGTATACTATTTATACATATATACAAAAAGAAGTACGACTACTATAGAAATGGTCGATTGATATTTTATATACATATGTGTCTATAGAATATATACTATAGATGTGATACGCCTTACGCTGTTACTACTTTGTACTATTTTCTCTCATCTGAACTACATAGGAGTTGTTTGTGCATTGTCAGACGTTGTACACAAATATGTAGTGGAGAAAGTCAGTTTTCTCCTTGTAGTCAGTAGTACGTAGTAGCTCAAACAGCAATTGTACGTAGTAGATGAGGCTGAGAGGAAGTGTATCAAGAAGAGTGCAGGTGATGACGACGTTGCATTAAATTCAATTGTGAAAGTCCGTATAAAAAATAAACTCTTTATATATGATCCTCTTCTTCTTCTTCTTCTTCTTCCTATAAGATATATGTATATATATATCTGGGACGTGTGTGTTATGATGGATAGAATCGTCAGAGCATTGTAGAAGCAGTAGCTACGTGCTATGTGTGATCCTTAATTCTATAAGCTAATATATAAGTGCAGTTACGTTGGAGTGAAATGCTTTATGATCTTGCTGGCAATCATTCTGATTGAGAGAGTGAGCAGCCTCCTGACTCCAGAGACACTACTCCACTACAGATTTACTTTATTCCACACACATACACACACAATATATATTTGTGTACATACTTCACAGCACTCTCTCTCTCTCTCTCTCCACGGAAGACCTCAATGTACGATCTATCTATCTCGTATGCATCATCAGCGTGTAGATTTACTACATAGTAAAATAGTAGTAGTGGTAGTGGTGCAGTGGTGTGCGAGTATTGTTGGCACTTGAGGCCGGTTGTACGTATAAGGTATTTGAGGGAAAGTATAGTAGATGAGGGAGTTCATGGAATGCTTGACAGCAGTGAATGGGTGAAAGTCGACTTTCTTTGATGGCAACTTAAGGAATATTGTGTACGTACATGTATGAGGGTAGTTAGGATTGAGTAGAAGTCAATAGAGAGGGAGAGAGAGAGTGAGTGAGCAGATAGTCACTCTGATGGTTCTGGCTTCGTTGTCGCCCTCCAGTCCCTTCCTTGTAAGTATTTGTATTCCTTTGGAGAGAGCAGAGAGCGAGAGAGAGATGGATAATAGAAGTACTTGGAGTACTTATTGTCGGTGAAAGTTCTTTTAGTAGTAATGTTTTTGTGTGTGTGTGTGCATCTCCCTTTGGAGATCTGTAACCTAAGCTCAGCTTCATCATCAACTCACAAACACTTGAGGATCAAAGAAAAATCGCAACGAGGACCTTCTTCCATCAATGACCAATTGATAAAAATAGACACTTTTATGTTCTGATACGACTCATAACGTGTAAGTGCCATCCTCTCGTACAATAGTGTTCTTCTCGGCAACTTTGGTCAAATTGGAACTCGGACATACAGATATATTATAAGAAGAAGAATTGGACCTCTCTGTTTACGGACCAGGATCATCTTTATGAAATTTTGTAAATTTTAGAGTGTTTTTCTTGCATGAAGCTTGAAGAATTTTCGAAAATGGTAAAAATTACATAAAGTGGCGGATTTTTAATTTATCGAAAAGTTAAAACACGGCTCCACCTTGGGATCGGTAATTTTTAAGTAAATTTAATTGTGGTCATTTTTTCGGTGTTATCTTAATTGGGAGAAAACACGTGTTATACTAAGTTATACGTTAGTCCATAAAAATCCACTAAATTGTGGACACTGTCCAATGAACACTTTTTCCATTTTAGACATAGCCATTTTGGACACTCACTGAGGATATAAGTGATCTCTGGAATTACAACACATTCGTGTTATTTGTTATAAAAACGTAAATGTATTTTGAAATGCTAAAAAATATAGCAAGCAGTTAATTAATAATATTTTAAGGTAAATCAGAAAAATTATTAAATACGCTATTGTACATTGAACTTTCCAAGTTCCTAGTTAAAAGTTGTTGGAAACAAATGGAAACGCTTTTCGCTGAATTTGACGTTCGCTTGAAAAGATTCACGTGTTCAGGGGCTGTGCGGTGCGGTAATGAGATCTTGACCACGACCACACTCGCTGTCTACTTCTGATTACCAACCAGTCGCCCTAAACCATCAGATCTATGGAAGTGACAGCATGAGATGTGTTCGGAGTTCAAATGCAGCATGAAAGGAAAAGCAAATATAAATGATTCAAGCCGAACCGAAAGGAGAGTGTACCTGAGGGTGACCCCAAAAAAATAAAATAGACTCAGACTTGCAGTTTTTGCCTCGACGAACACGGTTTCCCAGTATAAATTAATAAAAACGAACAGCTTCCGTTTCACAATGTAACGAAAAACATTGGTCATCGTCTAAATTTGTTAAATGTGTAACAAAATTTAGCGGACGAAATTCCAAAATGAATTTAAAGTTTGTAAAAGAAACTTGAGCTTATTTAATTGTGGTGGTTAAAATTCATTTTGTTTCATGGCCTGTACAATTATATTTAAAAAAATTGCTGTTTCGAAATTTAATATGAATTTGAATTATTGAGGAGATTCTTCATAGTTTTAATTTTTCAGTTCCGTTCTGTCCCATACAATTTGTGGTACCAAATAAAACACATATTTGGTATCTTGAAATAAATTTAATTTTATTATCCATAGTTACAACACAGTTACTTAGATTACAAAATATTAAATCCTTTCTACTAAACTACCTTTACAAAATACAAATTACAAAACGGTGAAAGTATTCCAAATACATTTGTATTTTGGCCATCTCTACCACGAAAACATTCATTTGTAGAATTGGCTACTGAAAAATACGTCATTATTAAAATGATGATACTTGTTCATTGCAAATCGGCTGGAAACGTTCCATACATTCCTTCAAAGCGAAGCATCATTTGGAATTCATTATTTATAGAAGAAATTGATACAAAAATATTTCAAGTAAAAGTAAAAAATTAAATGTAAAATTTTTCCTCTTGAAAAAAATTGGATTTATCCACTTCAGGCATCTGGATGGAATAGAGTAGATTATAGCAGAGTGCAGTAAAATGGGAATACTATAGGTGAATAAAGGAAAGTAGGCGATCGTTTTGTTCTTGTCATCAGCATCCAATGTTTAGTGGGGCTAAAGAGAGTGGAGCTTACGATAAGAAAAACCAGAAACCGTGATGGCCAATTTATTATCCATCGTAACGAGCAAAAAAGTCAAGTCAAAAGATAATGGACTCAAGACTGCTGTTATTTCATTTTGTCAAATCATCACAGTGTCTAAAAAAGTATAAATGCACGAGTTACGATCTTCCATCTCTAACAACAACAGCGCACTGCAGAAAGTGACAATGGCAAGACTGGTGGATTTGTATCTGACTACTGTGGCCAGGGGAAACATTTAGGGGGTGGACACAGGGTCCTGCCCCCCCCCCCCCCCAAATTGTAACAATTAACATACGAATAATATGTAAGCAAGAGTGGGAGGAGCTGATTGCAAATGATACGAGTAAGATACCCTTTGCCCCCAAATGGCCCCACCTAATATTCATTTTGTATACGCCACTGACTGTGGCGGTGGGTGAGTGTCTGGGAACATTAGCCACCACTCTCCCATTACTCTCACAACGACTTTCTATATAGTGCTCCGAATACTTTCTCCCACAAAATCCACAATAATTGCGCCAGAAGAAGTTGCTAGGAAATATTGACAGCATTAATGTCATTCCACTTTTACTCCCAGCCACCAGCAGCCTTTTCACCTTTATAAATAAAGTCTCTTTGCATTTAACTTTGACTTTTAATGGCACATATTTATTTCCTCCCAAAAACTTTTGTGGCTTTTTTTAACATCGTGAAACTCCAAGGACAGCCTTTTACATATGCATCAATTTTTTGATGACGAGAAAACGGTGCCTAGATACAAATGGCCAGCTTGACGACCAAACGCATTTGTACTCCAGGTTTAAAATCTTCCCGCTTCAGTTGGACGAGAAAAAGTTTAAATTCCCATCGGGAAAAAATTCGGAAGCCCCCCCTTTAAACTATGTTTACGCTACGCACCTAATAATGTCACACATACTTCTTTAAACGATTTAAATTAACTAGTAGTAAACATTTCGAAATTTTTAAACTTTTTGTTTGAGGTCGCGGTATAGTCAACCTACAGTTTTAAATAATACATTCAACCTTAATAATACTACATGCGGAAGCAAATGGTAATAGTAATTTTATCTCATTTGTTTTTTGTGTTATTTATATTATTACCGTCTGTATATCGACTGTGCTGCTTGAAAAGTTCAACGTCACCTTGAATACATAGAAAAGGTATGTCATTGTACATGTGTGGTTAGCGGAGCGTAAATTTAAACTTAAAACTTAATGTACTAATGCAAAGTGAAAATTATGGCAGAGGATTAACACATAGGACACACACTCTAATGCTATTTTATGAGCAAATAAAATTTAACACGATATTTGTACTTGTTTCAATTAAAATATCGTCCAAAGGGCACAGAGCTGAGGGCACAATCCTTATTTATTTCCCCATGCAGCAGAACACCAGTACGTAAATTCTTAATCTCATTGCATAGAAATTAGGAAGCGGGAGGCATGAAAAAAGTTCCTATATAGAAACTAGTTCGCCTTCGAGTGGGGAGCATAATAATGACATAGAAATATAAGTACAAATATAGTCACAGAGCACACAGAGACCCCGCACGATCTGATTTCCATAGTATTCGCATTGGAGAAAGGGAGAAAGTGCAAAAGTGGAAGATTGTGCAGAAATTGCAATGGAAAAAAACTTATATACATTATAGGCAGGAAGAGAGAGCGAGAGCGAGCAGGGAAAAAGCAAACCGCAGATATTTCCATAGGTATTTATGTGTAAAGTATGCATAATGTGCATATGTACCTAAACAGACACAGTGAAAGTCCCTTCTCCGTGTACTTTGCACTATGCTGCTGTTCCTCCTTACTTAGTACAAGCACCATGCAGTTTCATTTTCAACGGTTTAATTAACTTGTGAGTGGAGACTTAACGAGCTACAAATGACTTCCGTCTTTTGGCATTGCTCTCGACAAACTATGCACAGGCTATCAGCCATTTTTACAGTAATTTGCATCTAGCACCCAACTGGAGGCGAAAATGACTTTTCTCTTCTTGGTGCTATTTTATTAGTGTTGTTCGAAGAGTCGACGACTCTTCTTTCTTTCCCCCACCACTTTCTCTCTCTCTCTCTCTCAGCAGACTTACCTCCTCCTCATCCTCCTCTCTAGCATTCGGTTCACTTGAACTTTAGTAGCTGCAGCAGCAGAGAGAGAAAGTTTGCTTTCTCTCTACAACAACTTGATTTAAAATGTTATCTCATCTCTCTGCTTACTCCACCACCACCACCACCACTTAATACTGCACTGTGTGTATAGCATTAGCTACTAGGCACTAACAATAACTATCTATTAGCGCCTATGCCGAACACCACGGGCATCTCTGTCTCTCTCTCTGTGTCATACTCCACTGCAACATCCACAATTCTACTCTCTCCATGCACCCACCACGCTCCGTGTGCTCTCTTTTCGCGTGATCCTATTTTCGCTCTCTCTCTCTCTTTCTCCCTCGACTGATCACTGACTCTGATTTTCCCATCGCTAGCAAACAAATCAATAGCTTACATCAGCGAAATGAGTTAAATCTTTACATGTGCGGGAAACCTTTAGGGAAATGTAGGTTGCTGGTGTGGGAAAAGTGCATGGAGGAATATACGTGCTAGTTCTTCTTGTAAGCGATATATATATATGTGATAATAATATATTGGAACGCATCGCAGGTTACTTATTACCGCATATAGCTAAGTACGTATATGGTGTGGTGGGGGGTGGTTGTAAATTACCTACCAGAACTTGTCTATATTATATTGTACCTATATATAAGCGCTAAAGTACCAGTATGTACTTTTAGTATGTAATACTTGTTGGCAAAAACAGAATCAATACAACACACTGCAGTATCATGTCGATTAGGTTTTTGCATTTACCAGATGCAGAATGGATATAGGCATATATAGGCAAAACGAAACCATATCTCTGAATGCAATACCGTAAATGAGTGTGTGTACTGTAGTCGTGTGCATAAATTTTATCCTTAGGCCAGGCCGTCAGTGCTTGTTGGTCAAATAGAATCCAATTCCCCGCATTGTCCTTTAGAGTTGGGTGCTGGGGATTAAAACGGAATGCAGTTACGGTAGGCTTGTAGTATGCAAAAAAATCGCACGGCGATTTGTATTTTGTATGCACTAAATCAACAACACAGTTTGAAATTCTCGCGTGCTCTCTACTCATCTGCCTTTCCCCATAATGTTCTGAAAAAAATTATCTTTTACAGGAAAACCGTATATATAGAACCTTTCGTTGTGTATTAATTATAGTAAGTCTAATGATTTTAATCAGGCATAATAGACCAGACATCAATTAATGCCATAGAATTTCAGGTTTTTTGACCGTTAGTGTCCAAAATGGCAAAAATTGAAAATCCACCGAATTGGCGCCAAATTTGTACTTAATAATTGGAGTTCTTACAGTTTAAAATGTACATGAAAAAATCCTTGTAATCTATAAACGGAAAAATATGCTAAAAGAATTTGTCCAAATTCGGGAATTATGAACACTGTACAAATACATCCATATGCTTATATAATATGCATAAATATTTTTAATAGCTCATAATACATTGACTCTTACGAAGATTTATGGATACAAAGAATATATTGGGTTTTAATAGAATATGAACGATTACAATTCAACAGATCTTTTTGTGGAGGTGGGGTTTGCAGTGGAGTCAGTCCCGTGGAGATGTATCGAGAATTGTCCTTTTTGGACTGCTCCAGCACATGTAGCAAGTGCAATATTTCTCCGTCAGTCATGGGTCGACAAATTATCTCGGTGAATTGAGTCTCAAGAGAAGCAATGGACATGGAGAGTGATAAATCCTTCTTGTTAAAATTGGACCGGTTGCTTTATGTGGGATTCATGGACATTACCCGCGCCCCTTATGCACCTTCTAAGCACTTTAATAGGAACATTATACATCTCTCTATCTCGGTGTGTGCCTGGCTGCCCTCACTTTGTGCTCCACACAGTCTTTTCCCAATGGCCCTAGCAGCCAGCCACCTTCTAGCGATTGCTCTACAGATTGTATGTATTATCATATATACTTTCTTAGTGCTATCATTTAGCAATTCAATACATTCAATGAATTATAGCCGCTCCACCATCTATAGACATACAGTGTCCAATAATGATACGCAACATTTCGGACATTTTATCCACCCGATGGGCAAAATAATGAAGTGGACAAAATTAGAGATTCTATAAAGTACAAAAATTCAGTATCATTTCACCCGCTGTATCCCATTTTGTCATATAGGCAGTGTGTACTGGGTACTAATTAAAAATTTCCCACTGTGTAAGTTTGGAAACAGTGGAAATTCTCGTTTAAATTTCCATTTGCCCCAATTAAAACCCTGATGATTGGATTCCAGTGTATAACTATAAGTTCGTTTCAGCACACTTTTTTTCAAATACGCAAAAGAGAGAAAATTTGTGTTACAGAAG
>JABASC010000468.1:0-39638 GCA_019776185.1 Plutomurus gul
ACACTGTAGAATGCACACATACGTACACGTGCAATATTAAGTATATCAGTTCAGTACACACACTGTTTTGATGCACACGTATGCATTTGCACTGAATTGTGCTGTAGTACCAATAGTACCAATGTAGTACATACGAACCTAGTACAATTCACCAATAGAGTGTCTTCTATAGGAAACGAAAGAATTTCCCCTGTAGCTTCCTTGTACGCATGTAATGTATATGTATGTATCTTCTATTCAAGTTTGTGCATAAAGTCGTGTAAGAATACATATTCTGTGTATCCCACCAAGGACCCTGAACGCATCCCATCATAGGAAAGTTTTACTCTTTGTAAACTCCTTGGAAGGTGTGCCATGGAATTCGATGGGAATACAATGGAAATAGTGGGAAGAAAGAGAATTTCTGCGGTTTAGTTCCATTCAGTTCCCCTTAACTCTCTTTCCACATATTCAGTATAGTTATCCGTGGAGTGTGAATATTGACTTGACTGCACCAACTACCTACATTACATTTATTACGTCGCATTACCCCCGCACATTCGTATTTCACATGGGGGGATTATTTCTACTCCGAATAAAGTCTGCTGTGCCATAGCACACACGGGTTCATACTGATGCGGACAAAATGCATGAATTCAGTAGTAACGACTTATCTGTTCAGTCTGATATGATGTGGCGTGAGACTATTCAGTCCGCATGGTGGCAGTAACCAAGGTATGAATGTATGACTTTCTCCGTATGTGCGAATGCGATACGAGGGCAGAATGGAACAGATATCTAAGCTATAGGTTGGATTTGAGCTTAACTTAGACGAACACTCTCTCAGGATTACAACCAGTGTCACAATGTAAATTCGTATATTCTTCTTGTCTTTTCTATATATAGGTAGTATACTTAAAACACCCAGGCAGGTTTTGGTGCGCACTAAAACTGAGAGCAGAACCGAGCCGAACAATAAGGTAAATGAGCGCAGCAATTTGTACTTGCTGCGCATCGCTGCTTACATAAATAAAACGAGAAAAGATGGAAAAGTGTAACTTTGGTGGGTTTGACAGACGCCAAGTGAAGCCGCGCCATGCCACATACATAACGATACATGACAGTCATGAAAAATTGGTAAAATTTACCAACTCGAGTCAAAATTACATTTATTCCTCGAATACCTATATATACATACCTAAGTATGAATTTATGTAATGTTCTGCCTACAACCAACATGAAAAATAACATTCCGGCAACGCAACAATACATTTGATGCACATAGTCGAGTGGAATGAAGGAGGAATTTGAGTAAGTGTGGTGTTGGGAGCTATGCATGCATAGAATGATGTAATATAAAAGACATTCCATTCCATTCGAGCACAGAGTAGGCCATCAGTGTTAATACTGACGTGAAACATGACATGGTGGAAGACAAAACCGCCCATTACACACTTAGCCGAGCTGCAAGGTATTACCCACCGAAGACAAGACAAGGGAATAGAATGGAACACAAGTCAACCTGTGTGTGATATTAGCAGAGCACTTTTCCGCACTTGACTTCTCAACCCTTGCCTTCTACTTCTCTCATCTTTAGGCACACAAACACTCGCTGCTAATGAATTGTGAGCTCTTAGTGAAGAAATTTCTTGTATCTCCATTTTCAGTCCAAATATTTCAGCTTACAGTTCGCAGCCAAGCCCAAAATTACTTTTTACTGTCTGCGTACAGTGCGTGCACATACTTTGCCAGTCATGCAGCTAAAATATCAGTTGGCTAGCAAAAAGTGATGGTCCTTGTCGTCTCTTTTCACTTTTAGAAATAGGCCTGCGCCTGGCACAACTTTTATGTTTTGCTTTGTCCATAGAGATATGTGATATTAAGCACAGTCGACACGACTGACATGAAATGAGTGTAAAAACTGACAAAGTTCGTTACAGTTTCCATTTACAACTTGGCGTCCTTGTTGACGTGACATGACAGACTGTAGTCGAATCAGTTAGTCAACACCAAGCCACAGTGGTACAGGGGCGCTAAAGTGATGTATGTAAATCTGCTATAAACGAACTGCATGTCATATCAGTCCTTCTCATGACGACTTACGTGCACTTACACTCGCAACTACAACGTTTGCCTTCATGTTTCTCCATTTGTGTGCATGAATACAAAGTATTTTCTTTTCGTTGGCTTCAAATGAATATTCTTTGATCGTATCAAAGTTGCACTGAGGCAAACACACGTGTCTCTCGCCCCACGCCATCACTATTTCTATAATACTCATTAGCTCCCAGAACAAACACTCTTTTCCCATTGGTATACAAATACGCTGCTTTTCTTTACATTGTAATTAGTAGTGTATGACTATGAGCTACCATGAATGCGGACAGAATACAAAAGTTGTAGCTTTCACCATACACAACTGAATTTGTTGACAAAGCTTGTACTTGTGTGGGAACCTTCATTTCAGTAGAGTGGTACATGGACCGCTTTCACTACCGCTTTATGGGTGCACGCTCGGGATTTTATACACTACACGCACTATGCTATGCAGATTTTTTTAGTTTATTAACACAGAGTCGAGATTTCGCTTTGAGTTAATCTCATCTGTCGTTTCGCTTGTCTCTGCGCTAGGCTTGGAGGAATGGATGCGGGTAATAACGCTGAACGTATGTACTCTCATGTCATGGCGCTGTCCCGTAGCATTTAACCGGGGAGTAAAGAGCAACTTTCTACGATGGCGACATAGGCAAGAATTAGTGTTTTCCCTTATGGTGTTTATCGTTCAGAGACCGTGTCCAATGTCAACGAGGAGATAGCAGGGAGCACCATGATATTATTTGTACTTGCCGAGACACAAGGAAGTGATGAGTGCCGGAACATCTCCGCTTGTTTCATTTCTCATTTTTAATTGCATTATACATACTGCACACTTCTTTGTATTTCTTTCAGTTTTCCACTTGAATCCCTTCCCCCTGATAAACACACAGCTAGAGAATAGTATACATACATCATATTACACCCAAATGTAGGAATTGATATACGTATACCAGCATGCTATAACTTATATACGGTAAGTGCGATATAATATTTGTAGTAAAGGGAATCTAGTTAACCTAGAAGGTACAGGATAGAGATATTTGATCGTAACGAGGCTTTTAGTATACTATTACGGAGCTTTTTTAAATTCATAATGAAGTTGAATTAACATTTTTGCATCACATCACATCAAATGAAAGCTACTCAGCCTTGCATAAATTGGCTTAATTAGACCGAAATTACACTAGAGAAGAGAGTAATAAAGTACAAGCAAGGCTGTGCTCGTAAAAATAGTAATAAATAGCTGTACACACATGTAGGGAGCAAGGTAGATATATATTCTACAACAATGGCCACCGTGGAATCCTTAACGTGCACCAAATTCATCAGAGTTTTTTACGACTGTCTGAATGAGAGATGAATGTGATGACGGGTGATAATAAACCATGTCAAATGATTATGACTCCTGTTAGTTAACTTGACTTATTCAATGGTACACGTAAATTCTTGGCAAATAGCAACTCTTCTGTCTTCTCACCAACTGCTGGGGAATACAAAGGATAGAGGATGCAAATGAGACAGTACAATACTTGAAATTACGCAACTCCGAAGCGAAGGCGGATCCTCCAGGGTGTCCCAAAACGTGTCACACTCCATAGAGTTCTAAATTTAGAAATTTGAGTAAGGGTGTAGCTGTAAGTGGATATTTACCATGTTCAGTTATGATTAATTTAAACTCACATCACTCTTCACTGGAAGCCAACAAACCACACGAGGGGAGAACGCCAAGTTTTATTTATTTTTAAGCGTCACCTAGTTTTCTGTGGATAACAAATGAAATTTTATGCTACTTTTCCTCTCTTTAGGCTAAAATAAAGCTACGTGATATTGCAGACATCTTTCAGGTTGTGCAATATAGTACTGTACTGCGTATGGGTACAGTATATAGATCCTTTAGTTGTGAATTTGTTGCGTTGGCTGCTGAATGTCTCGTTAGAGATCAACTAAAATTCTATGTAATTAGGCAAAGTATTCCATTACTACCTCTATTAGGCGGTTGAGTAATAACCAGTGAAGTTTTATTACTCTCATTCTGCAGAGCATTTCTAAATGGACGTCCTCTATTGCTGCGTGGGGAAGGAATGGATATGTATAAATATTAAATACGTGCGTATAAGGTAATGTATTTAACTTGCTACGACCATGTTGTGTATCGGCGCATAGTGGTTGTTCGGCACGTGCAGGTCTTAACAGGATTAATTCATCGTGACTTTTAGTACGAATTTTTTCTTATTTCTTCGATCTCCAACTTGTTCTGAATTATATATTTCCGTATCGGTTCATCGCATCGGTGGGTAAATCAAGTCAGTTTGAACAAAGCGATTAGCGGTGAATAATTGGCAATAAAAGAATGGATCTGTTGTGTGTTAAAGTCAACATTTGGCTAAATTTACCAGCGAAAGAACATTAGTAGAGGGATTTTTTGCGACAAAAAACGATTTCCTTCCTTTTACGAACGATGACTTTGGCACAACTCACTTAGCTCACACGCAGACGTGTAAAAGTGCACACGCATATTATACACAGTTGCTAGTTGCTAGAGACTAACAGAAAGTGAAAGGAAAACAAAACCTTTGAATGCTTTAAGAAAAAGTGTAAACTACAAATAAACTTCTACTCTATCTATGTATATATGTTTAGCCTTAGCCTGATTACGCAATATTATATGTGTATTTAAGGTTAGCAGTAGAGTAGCAGTGTTTGAGAGCTGACTTTTGACTTGACTAGCATTACACAGGATACTACATAGTTAGTCCTCTGATATATTTCACACGGTTGGATTGCATCCGATTTGTGGCTGAGTTAAGATTACGATGCAGTATATACTTTCTTATGGCTACGATACAGCCACAACGGCAAAGCCATAAGTACTATTTGAATGTTCAAGGTTTGATCTTATCTTGTTGGTGGTGTGGCTGGGATTGGCTCACTAACTGCACTTCACTTCACTTATCTTCCGTTTAGAATGCGATGCGATCGGATCAAGTGGAAGCATTTACCGTCATTTTGTTTCATCTATAAAGGATGACAAGACCATGGCAGCTGTCCAACCCGATGGATCCTGCAAACGGACCAACTTTCCACTTTACTCTAGCCAAACTATTAAGTACAGTGTATCTTTGTGTAGCATACATACGCACGCATAAATACTGCAACGCCCGAACAGATACCGCAGCAGTTTAAGAACCGGGGAGATGGGGCCGACACAGAACTTCTTAAATGAAACTGAGAGAGACCTCGCATGAATTCATTTCCCCAAAATTCGGTATTTAAGTGAGAGGGAAAACCGAGCAGACAAATTTCAATTTCAGTGCTTCAGTTAAATACGTAGCAGCCAGGCCAATGCACCTAAACCCAATGCCAAACTATGTGTAGTTGTGTAAGCGTAGATTCCAAATTTATATACAGACCAAGGTTGAGCCGACTATGAGTTAAATTGAATTGACTGGGAGAGGAACGAGATGAAAATCAGAGTAAGCCAAAGTAAACCATATAGCATCCCATCACAACAAAATCCCAATCAATCTCACACCGCAATCCAGACTAACATCTCTCTCTCTTTCTCTCTCTGTCTTCCTGGCATGACCTGACTTGGCTCATGTTTACCTTCTTTTTACACTTTCCACTTCAAATCTTTCAACTGTTTGTACCCAGTTCCAAGTTTGTGTACAGAATGGGTGCGTTTATATATCTGCAGTAGTACATAAGCGGTGCGTTATTACAACGTGAATATCTATAGTGAATTAGTAGAGTGAGAGCAAAGATCAAAGACGGAAGACGAACTGAACATACGGCTTGTTTGTATTTACACAGATAGACTCTATCCTACACACTCAACCATTTACACAGAAGCAGTGCGAATCTTTCGTATCAGGTAGAGAATTGAGGATTTTGCCTCCAACCATCACAGCAGTCTTTTGTATAGATTCAGTAGATTTAACTTGATATGATACGAGCACTTACCTACTCTTGCAAGATAAAGTGACTACTATAGGGAATGGTCCGTTTAAAGTGTAGGTGGAGTTCCCTTGACTATTTGTAGACTAGAAGAGATTTTGTGAAAGCCGTGGGCATTTACAAATCACCAAAGTAAATTGAGGTCAGGTCAAATCGAAATGAGAAGAGACCACACAGAAAATAATATCAACATTCTTCTATCACAAACAAAGTGTTTATTTACAAGACTAAAAGCAAATCTAGCCAAATCAATAAAATCCAGTGTGTGAAAAGTATCTCATAGTAGATATATGCTGTTATGTACTAACGTAAAACAATATTACTATTAAGCCTATGAATACTTGCGTACTATTTATTAAACAACACATAAGCATAGTACATCTGCTCTACTTGGCCATCTACATTACTACAACATATGCATACTCTTACATCTTTTATGTAATATTGCTGTGTAGGAAAGGCCGTTTAGGAGACTACTAGAGTTTCTCCGGACACATTTTACGAAACGAGAAATAGTAATCGTAAATAGTTCTGAGATGTAGCACATAACTTGTTTCGTGATATTTGCATTTTGAGTAGAAAAATAATATAGTGCTAGTATATGCTCATATCATATGATAGGTTTATTAAATTCAAGGAAGTGCAGATAATCATCAGTTCTATTCTTTGTCTTGTCTTTAAAAAAATCTCATTGTTAGTTTCCGTATCGATCACACAATTACAATGAATTCCAATTCAGTGAACTCCGCGAAAGAAAACGAACGCAAGAAAAGGAGGACACAGTTTGCTCCCTGGCTCTTTCTTTAAGAGAGACTCTTGTCTTGAACTACAAACTATTTCTCTACTAGTACAGATCTTGTGTATTTACAGTAGCTGTCACGTTTCGTTCGGGTAGAGTTTCAAGAATACCCCAACATCTTTCGCATTCATTTCCCTTCCTTTTGTTGGCTTCCGTTCAACTTTCAATTTCAAAAAAGTAGTCGTCTCCAGATAGTGAGTGGGAAAACACAAGGAAATTGCCACGGTAGCATTCAAGGTATTGGAGGTGTATATAAGGATTGTGAAGGCACGAAAGAAAATTACACGTTTACTTTGGCTAAGCTGGTGGAAGAAAGACAAACACTTCTCAAAGTCAAATCTCCTTTGAAAGAACTCAAAAATAATTATACACTAAAGTTTCTTCTCATCAGTCTCCTGCAATTCTCCGAGGTGTATTTGCTGTCCTTTAATGGAAAACTTGGATCTGTCGAAGCAACACACACAGAGGAAATTGAGTCATTCTTTATGCGATAATAAAGCAGAAGTTGTCTTTGACTTCATGAGACTCTTATATTCTTCGCTGCTAACGGACTCTTTAACTGGTGATTTTTATTCTCTTTCATTCGTCTCTTTTATTTCTCCCTATTGCCTGCTAGCCTTTACTGCACAGGGAAAAGGGACAAGACTACACGAACATTCATCCAACGCTCAGACACTAAGAAAGATCGATGCGCTTACATATTAAGTAGATTTTGTCGTTTTCGTTTCGCTCAATGACCTCGTGCACTTAAATACGCGTGTCAAACTCTATTGTGATCGACTTAAAGTGAAATCTCATTAAAGACTGCGTTTATCTAAGCGCATACGAATAGGGAAGCCAGTGTTACCTTCATCCTTCTTTTTGTTTGCGGTATTTGGAACAATTCATTTTATAAAGTACCTTATACACCAATAAACATCAAGTCGTAAGTCTTACATTTTGTTCAGCAAAGTGAAAACAAAGAATTGATCGCACATATAGCAGTGTTCACTGTATTCTACCTATACGCGGATTTTATTAAGCTTGCGTGATCGATGGCAAATTCCCTGCAGACAATGACAGTTTTGATAGTCTTCTCTATTAAAGACATTGAAGAAGACGCGACGGAAAATGTAAGTTTTCATTTAACAAGTAATATACACACTCCACACGATTGCAAAGAAGGGCCTAGGAGTTCTGTTAGAATTAATAGTGCAATTTGTAAACGTTGTCGGCAAGAATGATCCGGAGGCGAGGAAACAACTCCGTAGCCCCAACTCAAGTCAACCACAAAATGTCCTGTCAAGCATCCATAGTATTGCATCACACACATCGAAGCACAAGACAACATGAAACACAACCTGGTTTATTAGTTATTTGAACACTGCGGTTACCTTTCTGTTTATGTAATACATATTAAATACAACACACAAGCATTGATCATTAGCAGATTGCTACACTTCTCTATTTCTCCGTACTTGCGTCCAAAGTAATATAAGTATCATTTCCCGCCTTTCATACCTGCTCAGTTCAATTCATTTCAAGAGTGGTGGTGGTGCTTGACTTTCGTTTCAAGTGCGATCCCCATATGATTTTCCATTGTGTCGGACATTCTGCTATTTCACCAGCAATAAATTTCTTTGGGCTCCTTTTTCATCTTTCATTCTCGTGTGATCGGAGAGAGGCACACGAACTGTGTCGGTTGAGGCAAAGCGTCGTATTAAAAGTAGAGTACAAGTGGGAACGATGGGATTGGATTGGTTTTTCACGATGGTGGCTCTACTGTACATGGGTATTACAGTAGTGTGAGGAAGCATAACAGAGCCGAGTGTAGCTTGTAGTATTTCACCCTCAATAAAAGCAATCGTAATTCAACTCGGAACACAAGCGAGGCGACCATTATTTCCCGTGGCAAGACTAAAGTAGCCCGTTCAAGTTAAAGGCGAGTCAACAAAAGAAAAGTCCAGCCTATTGTGTGTCTTTCAGTGGACATGCAATTAACTCGAGAGTGTGCAGTCACTACGCATCTATCTATACATCCTTCATATTCAACTTAACCTTATGTTGTTCCCTCACCTTCGTGCACCACTTCACTTGAGCACAAGACTCTACCACATGTAACTATATGGGGATGATACAGTGAGTTGTGTAGATGATTTTGTGTGTATAGTCATAGTACAAAACTAGCATGCGAGTATAGATAAGTATATAATATAGCCACAGTGTTAAGTTGGCTGTCGGCGTTAGGGACAAGGATTTTCTCCTTTGCTCTCCTCCTCATCTTATTCCTCCAAAAAAGCAAGGAAAACACGAACTGGAGTGTCAAGAGAGAAATCGTGCTGAATGCACTTTCTTCCATGTCTTTAACTTTTCCCGTAAACAGCAATAGGATGGAAGGTGCAACTAGGGAAGTGCACACTGGACCATATGAAACGCCGCGTACATCTGGCTGAGCATATTAAGGACTGTTCATTTAGTGTGTAATACAAAAGCGCGGGTCCCACCAAGTTTTGCTAGAAGTGGAAATATAAACTTCCTACATATAAGGTATATAAACATATAATAAGTATGTGATTTTCACCTCTGTCCCCTCCTGACATCACACTCCCTCACAATGGTTTCCATAAACCTCTGTGTAGACACAGAACAAATATATGTGTAACCAAATGCACATAGCTGAGAAGAACCTAGCTGAACATAACTTTCAACTTTAACTCAACAAAATATCTTAACAGAAACTTACAATGTACTATAAGTAAGCATATACAAAAGAATACCTAGATAACTGCTTATAAGTGACTCCTTTGAAAAAGCATTTACGCATTACGTTGAGAAAAACTGAAAAACTTTCATCTTCCCAACGTTTGTGTTTTTGCTGTGTCTTGTCTACGCGTCCACGCAGTGCAGTAGACATTTCTTCGAATTTTTTATACTTCAGAGAGTTTTCTCTATAGTTCTTTTCTTTACAATGAGATTCTTGGGTAAAAACGTGGTCTGCGAATACAGAGAGATAGAAAAAGTAATCTTTAGTCCGTACACCTTATCAGATGGAATCCTAACCTCAACCAAGCTCAACGACCCCACAACACAACACGATGCACAATAGACAAAACACTAACTAACCTAAACCCCCAAGGAAAAAGCCGTAGCTTTCGTCCAGGCTTCCCTTATTGGCTTCGCCATTCACTCCAATCCCATTTCCAAACTCATAAAGCAACAACCTTCACGATCTCGAAAGAGGCTTAAGTAAAAGTATCTTTGGACAGAGCAAGAGGAAAAAAACTCAACTAAAATCTGATGTGAAACAAGTGAAGAAGACATTCTCCTTTGAAAATCCTCCCAGTGACATTAAGCAACCGAATACGAAAAGATACACCACCACTATCTCTTCTCGTATGAATCTATCGTCTCCTTCGTTTAATTTCGTTTCTCGTTGTTTGATTTTCGTCTTTTAATTGTATTTTACGACTTGGATTGGACTTGAGGAGAGTCTCAGTCCAATCTGAGCGCTTTAACAGTCTCTCTCAATTTCCTCTGTTTTTTCTGCTTTCCCTCATTGTCAAACCGAGACTTCTCATTGTTAGCAACTCTTCGTGGGCACTTTTTTCCTGGCTGAGTCACTCACTGAATCCCACAAAGCAAAACACAAATTCTAGTAGGTATTAAGTGAGTACGTGAGTACATATCATCCAGTCCAGCATACGAGTAATAGTTTCCAACTATAGTACAAGTATCACTGATACTGCAATCTATTTGTAATGTAAACGTTCAGTATAATATGTGTATATATATCTCCTACATATATACATACATATAAGCAAAAGTTATATACAAGTCTTGTTTTTGCAGTATTTCATTTCCCCTCATTTTCCTTGTGTACTCCCCTGCTTCTAGTGTGTACTTGATAACTAATAGGAAGCGATACACATTCGCATCCCCCTTTGCTTTCTTTTCGTCTGGCTTTCACTCACCAGTCAGCACCGCCACTTTTTCACTGTACGACTTAATTTTCTTCTATATTCTCTCCTTGAGTTGACTTGACTAGGCTCTTATGTGTCAGGAGCCCAGTATCACCCCAGTACTTCTACGGCACTCATCTCAACCAAATGAGACACTCTCGTCTCGAGACCTTCGAAATGGGAGTAGAGTGAGTACGTAACGTAACGTAATGCAACATAAAACAACACGGCGTCGGCCAAAGTGAGTGAGTAAAGGAAAGAAAGTCTAGCGTTGCGATTACACGTTGTTGCACTGCAATATAGCTGACTGAACTGAATTCTGATGTAATGGTCGTGGATTGTACACGATGCAAGTGTAAAGTACAAATATGTACGAAGTAACGACGGGGGCTTAACTTGAAAGCCCAAATGCATTATGGATACAAAACAGTAATACGGAGGTAGTAATAGCCGAGAGAGCAATGCAATAGAGAAGATGGGAATGAAAGCACGTAAAGTAAATGCAGAAACACTACACAACACTACTGTTACTTGTTTCTTGGCTAGCAGTTGCTGTGCAGAGCTTTTGCTTTGCTTTAGTGTGCACCTACTATATACACAGTTTGTATTTCGGTTGGCTTCATGTTGACTTTATTTTATCGTTATTTCCTATAAAGACAGATAGACCGCAGCAAGGTGGCTTTTATTGCACAAAGTATACGATTTGGTTAGATTCTACGTCTTCTCTTCGTCTTCCTTAATTCCCATTGACTTGCAAGAGGAGACGAGTTTCAATAGACTTTTAGCTCCCATTTCCATTCCTATCAACTCTTTACTACAGAACGATTCAGTAGGAGCACATCTTAGCAAACAGCAGCCCAATAAGATAAGACACCTTAATGGACAGCAATCTGAATAATGTCAATATACTCCAATTTTATGGACTGATCGAAGTAACTGCCGTCTGGTGTCATTAAAATTCAACCGCTGCTCTACTGATCTGCAATACTTACCACCACAGGTCAACGGTAGAAGTAACAAGAAATCGAAAGAATTAACAGTTAAGGTTTCGTATGCGTTTAGACTTGCTGTCCGTTTTAGTGGACAGAACGTCCTATAATCTGCCATCAGGGAGTGCTATTTACTAGTTACTTCTACCAACATGTTCTCTTTTGCAACAGCCCAGTGGTAACGTTGTTTTTGAAATGAACCACCGAGTAAAAAATACACAAGATGAGAACAAACTCATCATCTTCATCTCCAACGGACGTATAAAATAAAATCTGTGTAAACCAAAGTACAACAAAACAGCATTTGCCATTAAAGCTCGTAAACTATTATGTTATACACTCTTGTGCTGTAGAAATCTTCTCTTTATTTTCTTACATCTCTCCCCACGAGAGTTTTAGCTTAGTTATTCCCACTCTCAAGATTATTAGGAGTCCAACGCTCTTAAATAAGCTTTATGGTTTATAAAAAGTACATATTGTGTATACTTTGGCTTAACCGTATTGTGCACAACTTGTTCCTAGACCGTATGCAACGGTCTAGCCGCATCACCAAATTACACACTAGCACATTTATTAGGAATTCGGTGCAATATTTCCCCCTTGCCGAACTTTTTCACATCTCTACTTCGACTACGTAGTAGCTCTAACTTTCGGCTATCAAAACTTAATAGCTGTGAGGGATAGACTTTTCCTTACTGCATTGTACAGTCAATGCAGTCCATTTGTGCGCTCAAAATGCAAATACAGAGGCAGTTGACGGATATTTGTTGTTAATTATTTTAACCCAGACCTATACATGGAATTTACCCGTAATTGGCAGAGGACATACGTTTGGACACACGCAACAAAATTCTGTCGCTATGTAATAATATTCCTAAATGTCTTTAGATTTAAGAAATGCACTAAAATGCTTGTTGATTTATCGAAAAGTCTGTGCAACAGCGTATGCTACATTATAATGAAAAATAATTTGTGCAACCACAGGAAACAAAGTTATCGTTTAAGAAATTGCACATGTGCTTTATATGGGTTTGGTAGGCACATCTAAAGCATGAAATATTACCACTCATAAACAATGGCAAGATGATATATGAACTTCATCGTGCTTGTAGGTACGTACACGTACGTATTACTCGATCCATGCATTCATTAAAAGTATACTGGGAGTGTGCCGAATACTATTACAACAACAAAGCTTGCATATTATTACTCCTTGGTTCCACGTTCACCATTTGTGTTGATATAAAACTATTAGCGTGTTTATGGAGAACAAAATTCCTTTCAGCTCAAGGACTATAACATAAAAATGTGAAATTTAAATACACAACCGTTGTAAAACCCATCGAATCCATATTACAGCAGCGAAAATATAGCTCTCAACCTACAGTTCACTTCCTAATTAGCAAAATTGCCTAACAAAAGAGTTCGAATTTCAATTGAATTGTAAATAGTTAATTATAGCACATGTACATGCTACACGTCGTGGATGCATATAATGAACAGTGTCTCTTTTCATTAGTGTCACAAATTCAATACACAGAGAATACTAATAAACAAAGACAGCGTAAACAAACACACCCTAGTATAAATATAAATGTCATATTTAATATAAATATACGAAATAAGAAACTATGTGATGGTAAATATCCCTTGAAACTTTTTCTATAGGAACTGATAAACTGTTTTTGGCAATTTTCAGTTGTGGGAGCCTTTGCATGAAGAATACTAAATTGTGAGCAAAGCTGCCGCTAACGATTAGAGAGGAGAGAGAAGATTGGAAGACTGATGTGGATGAAGTTGAATGTTTTGATATAATCAGAACTGACAACGATTGCCACGCTGACTCCTTAGGAGTCCAGGAGCTGGCAGCTCCTAGTAAACAAGTTGGTAGAGATCAAGATGTTTGGGCTGAGATTAAAATCGTGGATGGAAGCCCATTTAGGAAGGCCTCGACACAAGTCCACCACTCACCAAAGTCAAAAGCGTTCCTCCAAGGACACTTCTACTAATAGTACACCCACAGCAACTGCTGCAGCAGTTATAGTGGCAACGGCGACTTCCTCATTATCTTCCAGCTCACCCACGCCGGTGAGCAGTCAGCAGCAGCAGCAGCAGCCTCATCTGAATTCGGGAGACCCTCTGTCCATTATTAAGAATTCCAATTTGGATTCAATAACGAGTTTTTGTTCCACGAACATTGTTCCCTGTCCTGTGAATTTCCCTTCAACGGTCAACGGTGGTGGTGGTGGCCAAGTGAATTCATCATCACTCGCCGTATCAGGCAGAGCGCAGGAACACGATCCTCTCGCAGATTTATCTGACGAAGCTTCACACCATCTTCAACATCAACCCAATCGAAATAGCATTGTGACTGTGAGCAACAGTAACAGCATTCTCTTGGGTTCCTTCAGTAATAACCTGTCGTCACCCGATACAGGATATTCCTCCACTGACGGCTACTCACCGAAAAGTGTCTACCCAGCTCTTTCATTTGAATCGTCGGGAAAATCCACTCCAAAGTCCTCCTACACGATCAGCTCTCTTGTGTCGAGCGAACTTTTGAATAAGAACACTCCGTCTCCAAGTCAATCCCAAAGCTTTTCCGTGCAAAATGGCTCAGAGCAGGATGAGTGCATTTCACCTGTCAACAACTCGTGTCCCGTCCTACTCGACCAGCGTCCCGAAGGAGCGCCCGCGTTTTCAACTACCTCTTCCTCCTCACTACCAATCCAAGGCCATTCACAATCAAATTCAAACTCGTACAATGATAGCACCAACTCTCATCACTCTTCTTCATGTGCAGCAGACGTGCTAGGTACACACGACAAGTCAAACCAGATTGTTCCTGTCATTGTTCAAGATGGTATTCCCAGCACAACGAATGACAACCAACAGACAATCTCCGATATCAACAAAGCAAATCGAAATCACCGTGAACATCATACTTTTTCCTCATCTCACCTCCCTCCAACCATTGTGATCAGCATGAGCCGACCTGGCGGAGCACCACCACCTCCTCCCCCCACACAAACAGCTCCCACGCCGAAAAAACGTATGCCCGAAGACCTCGATTTCGCATCCCATTGTTCACCTATCATCAATTCCACCAATCATCATAGCATTTCCCCAGAAAATAATCGCCGACGAGTAGAGACCATGGAAGAGCAAGAAGAACTATCACAAATAGCTAATTCATCATCTTCCGTGACAGCCCGCAGTATAAGAACTTCAGTTGTTCTCTCTTCGGCCGCATCTGCATCCGCAGTCTCTCACATTCCCGATTGTAATCTTGGAGCAATGAAAAATTCCTTTTCTTTGTGCTCCCCAAGACGAGAACGAACTCGGATCAAGACAAACCCTTGGATTACCATAAGCCATCATAATGACAGCAATTCCCATGCTAATACCAGTGCCAGTAGTGAAATCAGTTGCAAGACTCTCACTAATTCCGATATGGATAAGACGGGTGTTAGTAGCAATGATAGCAGCAGTGGCAGCCGTGTCCCACCCGTCCCTCTGTCTGATACGGGTGATCACACGGGTATTACTCTAAACAATGGTGTTGTTGGAGGTGCACCAGGAAGTTTACCATTCCCAGAAATGATTAGTGGAAAAGGGGACGCGGAAGCAGACTGTAAAGTTCATGATACAGCGAACCTGCTCTATCGTATTTCCACTTCGACAAGCGCTAGTGACTCAGGTAAAGGAACACTAGAACCCGGAACTAATAGAAATTCCGCGGAATCCTCATGTCTGCTCAGTGACTCTGCCACATCAACACGAAATTCAATCATCTCACATGAGAATGGCTCGCCGAGCAATAGCAGTGGCAGTGGAAACAACGTGAGCTCCAAGAGCACACAAGGCCATGATGATTGCGTTGCATTCAAATCTCCCTACCATCCCCATCAACAATCTTCTCCACAAAACTCGGCTAATTTGTCCATAAAAACGACCCCGATCTGCTTAAAAAAGAGCAGCAGGGAGAGCTCCGCGATTGAGGAGCTCAAATCTGAGGATAACACTCAGACGAGCACGACGACATTTGGAGAGTTAATTGGGAAATATGATGGCAGCAGTTACACGAACATGGTGGACAAGGAGACAGGTTAGTTATACATACGCATACTTATTAAGTGTTACTTCTGTCCAGTGTTTCGTGGTGATTTCAAGTTTCAACCACCCGGTCGTTTTAGGCGGTTTTAACCAATTCAACCTGGTCAAAATTGCTCACATTCTGTATTTGGTCGAAATTGGAAAATTGGATTTGTCACATACAAACAAATATAACCTTAAACTTTGAAATATTGTAAGCAATATTAACTTTCTTTCCCTTTTGATGTCATTATGTATCCATGTGATCACTTTGAAATATTAAACACACAGATAGTCGGCAAAGCAAGCACAAAATATACTTTTGTAACCTCAGTAAATATAACAAGGCAAGCTCGTTCATGTTGTAGTGTATGTCTATCGACCATAACGACCAATACAAACCATTTCGACCAAAAAAACGGTTAAAACCGGTGGTCCGGTCAAAATTTAAAAAAGCCGGTCAAAACGAAACACTGTCAAAGTCCTATAACATAAGTTTTGGTTTCGCTCTAAATCCACTCCATTAGTGGATTTAGTACACAGAAAAAGTTACGGAAAAACTATAATAAGCTATTTGATCTCCCCCCAAATTTTTTGCAGACATTCTGAGCGACTGGGCGAACACGGACGAAGACGGCGAAGATGACATTGAAACGGATCACAATGACACAGTTACTCCTACTCCCTCGTCTCCAGACACCGGAGCTCGCATTGTGCTCACAACAAGTCAAAGTAACAGCAGTGCGACAGATTTTGATATTGAGCATAGCAGCCTTGCTCGCACTCATCGTCATTACGCCCAGAATATCAATAAACGTTCGAATAGTGGTGTGTGCATCGTCGTCCCTTCTGTTGCCCACCCCACTCCATACAATCACAATATGAACTTGCCCACCACAACCACAACATGTTACCCGTACTCTGGACATGGGAGTGGCGTGCATGCAAACCAGATTCCTTTACAGATTCCCGTGACTGAGATTCCTAACGCGTACTCTTACCAGTACGACACTCTTCTAAATCTAAATCAATCTGAGCTGACGATTGGGAATCCGGGCCTCTCTTCGCCACCAACGGACGCGGCTGCCGCATTGAAAACCGCAAGGTGTTTCAATGCTAGAATTCCCAACGCTTCTCCTCCACTGCCAAGTTCGCCCAAAGAGAGTCAACCGGGCCCCTCGCACGCCATCGCCCGCGGCGCTCTCGGGTTCCTACGGAAAATCTTCAAGAAAGGATCCTGCTCTTCTCAAAGAACAAGTCCTGGAAGTGGAAAAGTGAAAATGTCTCGTTCCCGAACCAACAACAGTAACAATATCTCCAGTATCGTAGAGAATAGTAATTCCGTGTTACGATCTCCTTTGCTGGTGGCCGACAACGTTAACAATTATTCATTGCTGTCCACGGCCAAACCATTGAGCCCAGCCATCAATGGATACTTCCTGACGCCGACACCGAATTCTTTCCGCCGTCGGAGCGGCACGGGCACCGACTCCTCAGACTCACGCAGTTCAAAGCAACACAAAGGGATCAAGACTGATATCATAAGACTTCCCACCCCCATTTTCCTGCACTCCCAATCGACTAATCAAAAACAAACTGATGCTGCCGCTTTGGCCCAACAACAATCATTCTCGTCTACATCGTCTACGTCGACAACGAACCCCAGTCGCAGTTCAGACGGCAACGCAAATAATAATAATAATAATGGTGCTTCTTCTTTCCTCACAACGAATTTCCATCCAGGGACACATAATACGAACACTAATACGAACTCTACAACGGGCAGCTCTGTTCACTCAATGTCGACGTCTACATCCGCGTCGGGGGGAGCAGCAGCGGCTCATAACGTCTCTCAAAATCAAATGCGACCTAATGAAACGTCTCATCATTCGAATTTAAAGCAGAGTGTCAGTTCTTGCGCTTCTTCAATCCAATCTCCTTTCATGTCCGGCCAACGTAGTACACCACTCAACAATGTCAATAACGATAAATCAATAAACGGTAATTTTAATACAAATGGAAATATTCCACACACGTTGATGATGTCTAACGGGAGCAGTACTAGTTGCGGGTCCAACGGAAAACTTGTTAGTTGTGCCACCGCAACTGTCACGAGCCAGTGTCAAGCTCACAGTCAAAGTGCATCTATACAGCAGCTTCATTCTAGTCAAAGCCGAGACATTCTTCCGCCACCACCGACGGTCCCGTCACCTTCGCCGAAAATAATACTGGGAGGTGGTTGCTCCCACGACTCACCTCGGCTACCCAACTCGACACGAATTAATTCTCCCAGTTTTAATAACTATTCACCTATTCATCGTCTTGTCGTGACTGGAGCTAACCACTTACTTTCTCAAAGAGCCAATGCTCCTTCTACGACCGGTCCTCCATCTTCCTTTCACACTGAATCCCCACTACTAATCTCTCGCAATGGAAATGTTCCCCTCGTTCTGAATAGCAGTGGCAGTGGCCCCCATTCTACAAATAATACATCGAGTTTCACTCCCAATTCCCAAATCATAAATCGTCCAGTCGTCTCGACTTCTTCTCCTTTAATTAATCACCGTCATCCCATTTCATCACCTCATTCTCATCATTCTTTTGTTCACGGAGGTGCCCCCATTGGCGGACCACCTCCTTTCGCTTCACCATCGCCCATACTAAGAAACCCTCGCTATCAGTATATAACGTCATCAAATCAAAACTCTCCTGTGTTAAATGTCCCCAAGCGAATCAACGTCCCTCTTAATGCCTATCCTCACTCGGTAAATCCCAATGGACTTGGAGGATCACCAATGATCTCCTTCTCTCCCGTTCCTCTACCTCCCCACTCCTCATCTCAGTCTCAACAGCAGCAAAGAAGTAATTCTTTTGCGAACCATGTCAGCCCGAATTTAAATTCCACAAATCATCGTCCCCTTCCAAGGAATAGAAACCGAAGTGAAAGTGTGGGTTATGACATTGAATACGATACTCAACTGCAGCAGCAGCAACAACAACAAGCCTTCCACAACTCTCAGACAAATGGGATGGCGAATGGAAACATTCCATCTTCATCCGTACACGTCTCGCTCAATCAAAGTCATAGTTTCAGTGGTGCAGGCCAAAACCATTATTACTCGTCCCCAATCATACCACCAAGGCAGGGGAAGTCAAATCCTCACCACAATGCCTATTTCGGTGAAATCAGCGAATCGCCGCAAGGCTTTAGACAAAGATACCATCAAAACTACTCGAGAAGTGGAAATGGAATTGGGAATGGCAATTTTACAAATCACAACGACCTTCCGTTTCCTTTGTGCAACGGAGCTGGGGTCAATAAAATTGCTGGGTCACCTCAAGAGAGAATTTACGAAACTGTCGACTCCGATGATGACGATGATGTGTATGTGAGTGATGAGGAAGGTGACGGAAACGGTGGAGAATTTGAATTCGACATGTCCGTGTCTGTGCCATATAGTTCGGAAGACCTGTATAATGGAAGCCATGCTCACCATCACCACCATAATGCCTACAATGGTGGCTACACACATAAAAGCCACCGCTCAAATGCCAGTGCTGGTCAGACTCAAAGTCACAACAGTCAGGCTCAAAATCAAAGTCAGTCCCGAGCTCAACACCATCCCAGATCAAAGAGATCAAAGAAATCTCTTCCAGTTAGACCCACACCGCCAGCTCGCAAAGTTCCAACGAATCTACCGATGATGTTAGGGACTTATTTGTCGGAGACGGAAACACGTTTACTTGAAGACAGAAAATACAAACAGCTTATTAACGAAGCCGAGGCACTTCTCAAAGAAATTTCGTTGGAAAATGATAAAACGAAACCTTGGTCGGGGCGACCGGATAGTCTGCGCCATGAAGACTGTCCACAAAGTGATCCGCTGCGGCGAAAGGTGACCAAATATTCCCCTGGCTCAATTTAAATCCGCTTTCCTTTCATTATTCCTCCAGTCGTTTCTTATTCAATAGTATGGGTTTATTGGTTTAACGCTTTCTGTTCACTTTGGTTGCAGTTTTAATTCCGCTTCTTTCTGCATTTTTCAGTTATTGTCGTCAGTTTGCAAGTTTCAGTCGATCGCTAGTGTAGACAATATAATATTCTTGCGGTAAAGGTAATTAACTCTCACTTTCACAATATGTAAATCCCTTGTGAAATTTATTAAACCTCTTATTGTAAGCAATTTCATTTCAAATTCTGAAAAAATTACCTGAGCTGACTGTAATTTGACAGGCTTACGACTGCTGGGCTTTAAGACGACTGCAACAGGAACTGGCAGGTTGCTGTGCATCGCCACCTGTTCTTCACAGGTCTCGATTGAATCTGACATCGCCATCATCACCGAACGCATCTAGTCACCCGTATCTTAATCACAACTTGAGTCTAGTTCAAGTTCACAGTGATGTTGAATTCATGAATGCTCTTACAGCCGACAAAAGCAGGAACAATTCAAATTTTTGAGCTGCCCCAGCAGCTTTCGATGTGATAGATTGACTATACAATTAGGAACTCGTCCTAATAGACAGTAATATGTAATAAAACATATAACATGCGTAAGGCATGGTGCTCAAGCGCAAACAACAAAAGTTAAGATTAAGTGCTGCTGAAGAAATTGACACCTGATTAGATAAGGGGAAGCTAAGTGAGCGATATGGACAACGATACTCTATGCTGTTATAACTGTAATAAGACAATTTGAAGGATTTTATGAGGAAGTGAAGTACGAAGGAGGAGAGAAAGTATCTCCACTGCTGAAAATTCTGAAGAGGATGTACGATACATTGTATATACTACATATATACAACATACGATCTCCGTTTCGTGTGTGAGTGACAAAGAAAAAGAGAAGCGTTCCCCAAATTCGTGTTTACCTAGAACGTAGACTGTGTACTATAGGTAGGCAATTTCTACGAATTTAAGCAAAAGGTGCATTTGGACGACGAAATGTGTGATGTGGAAATTTTCCCCTCCACTTTCCCCAGTCGATAAGATAAAACATAATGTTAGATGAAAAACTCCCGGATGAGAAATTCCGTCAGTCAGCCAAGTGAAAGTGAAGCAGACTGTGCGTATGTAGTTGTGCGTATATCTTCCTTGTAAAATGAACTAAAGTGGCTGTGAGACAATTTACTTAGCAGTTCATGTGAACAATGAACATTACTCAACTAAGGGGATGTGAGCTGAACTCAACTATCTCTGTCGTATAGAACAGCACATTTCCGATGAAACGTCCATGGCTTCCCTTTCCTCCATACGACTACAATACAATGCGATTGTGTTACACGAAAGTGGAGAGAAAGCTAAGAAAAGAAAGTTTTCTTCTCCATACATCTTCCTATCTCCTCCTATCTATTTATATCTTGTCACGAAAAGTACACTTTTCTATCTGAAGTTCTACTGTATCCATAAAAGAATATAAATAGCTCTACTTAATAAGAAAGATTATGATTATAAGATGTAGCGTCTACTATGATAGATGAAATGTATTTGTAGTAGAAGAGTGTAGCGGCGGCGGCAGGGGCAGAGGCGGGAGCAGCAGCCGTTGCAAATTGTATACGATATTCAATACCAAATGTTAACATTAACTTTACGAGACAAGATCTAGTTTATAATATCAATTTGCTGTTACTATATACTTTTACATAGTTTTCATTGTACGATATTTCAAAGAAGATTTTTAATGTTTAGGTACTGGTACTACACACACATAGATTGCAATCATGTATATTACAACATATAGTAGGTACATACATTATACATACTGACGCATAATAATAATAGTGATATGACTTGTGGTGTGGTTGCTTGTAATTTATAGACTACCCGACTACCACCAATAGAAGCACTACACACCTAGAATATGTAGACGTTCAGTTAATTTAATTTTCGGCAAGGACTATACTAGATACTTGATGATGGATGGTGTTGTTATAAAGTGGTTGTTGTTGTTGTGAGTATGACTATTATGCATACCCGTACGTATATACATAGTAGAACATGTGTGTCTGTGTGCCTAGCAGTATACAGTATTAAGTTTAATATTTAAAGAGGATATGGATAGCATACCCAAATACATGTGACACAGAATAGGAAAAGTACAAAGTAAAATATAGACAAACTTTTAGATGTAGTACACAACAGTTACAGATAGCGGCACACACAGTACTGTATTTGCGCTGTGAAAGTAGACGGCTAGAAAGTAGAGCCTTTCTATAAATTACAGCACATCAAGTCAAGTGCTTCGTACGTTGGAGATTCCAATACACTCAGAGTTGTATGTATAGTGTTGTATTTATAATATTATTATGTATGTACACTTTAGGTACTAGTGGGTACAGCACAACAAATTATATGTGTGTAGGACTTTGTCTGGTTGTGTCTGTGTACCCAAACTGTAACATAAAATGTTACACCCGGAGATACCCCACAAATACATACACACACCTAAAACATTACCACCACTTACCTACTAAAATTCATTTTAATAGCAAATATTTTAGAATTAAGTACACAGAAGAATACATACAACAATTTCTGTTCACCCGAAAGTGAGGACGAGCAAGAGCATTGGCGGAGATTGTTAGATTTTAGCGAACATTATAGATTTAAGTCTATAAACTGTAATCGCATTTTGTAAATAAAGATACTTCACCAACTTCGCAACTCAGCATAATCATAAACAACGTATTTGATAACCGTTTAGTTCCCATAATTTCTTTAACTTTCAGTACGTACCGATCCTTGAGCGTGTTCTATATATTCAATGTTGATAGATAGTTAAATAGAATACTAATAATCATTTCGATCACAGATACATACAATCTAAAAGCTGTAAACGAAGCAGTCGAATTTTCAAATCGATTGCAATATAGATATATCCTATTGTAAGCCACAGTCATGACGATGCAGAATAAAATTCATTCTTTCCAGAATGATAAAGTCGTACGGTTTGGCTCCTCCAATGCATAATGATTCATTACTTACATAGTTTGCTGATTTCTTCTCAGTCTAATTCTTATGTCAAAGGAATTCTTGTGCAAAACTCAAAAAATGCAAGATTTCGTACATGGTTTGTAACTTTGTAACTGGCTATACTACACAACATGTGGGGTTGAGAACAAAGCTCCTAAACTACAATTGGCGATTAACAAGAATGACATTGCATGCACAATTCAAAACTTTAGGAACAGTAATTATCTACATGAATGGTACCTCTTAACGTACATAGTAGAGCACCATCGCATCACAAACAAATTAAAGAAGAAATAAATGCTCCGAGTACGCATTTGATTGTATCTCTCCCATGTCACGGCATAAAATATTGCTATAACCGTAGCTCCAGTAATTTAATTTAATGTCATTTTTATAGCCGACAAAAAGCAAAAGGCGGCTATTTATTCGATTACTTTACACATGTACGGAATCTTTCATCTAAATGCGTACAGCATGTATTTAATGCCAAAGCCTTTCTCCCAATTTAATCTACCTACAGGAAGACCCACCAACTTCCGAATTAATGTCCACATTTTCTCATATATGTACCACTGGGCACACTTTGTAGGTTTTCATGATTAACGAATAAATGAAATATGTATTTCGAAATACTTAAACTATGTACAATATTGCAGAAGGCATTTTCTATAATGCACTATAACATTAAGAGCACAGGGCAGCGAATAGTAAATTATCTTCATTTACTGTCATTCCTCCGTATTTTATTGGTTACAGGAATATCAGGGCAAATATTCGTCTGCACTCCCACCTAATTTATGTGTTAGATGAGATGAGATTTCTTCTAATAAACGAATGCCATATCTTACCCAATAACGAATAGTATACTGGCCGGAATGTGTTGAAAAAGAAATGAAATCATCTAGTTGCAGCAATGTGTTGACTGATTTTATCGTTACCATCAGAGAGAATGAAGTAAGATATTTTGGGCTAGTAGGTAACTAACAGTACTTATCCCGTTATGCACCTAGATATTTGAAATTTTCACCGTTAGTAAAAGAAATCCTATTCTATAGGATGGAAACATTTCAAATCTTAAAAATGTGAAAGTTATGTCACCCAGCAGGGGAAGAGTCAATAAAAATAGTTTCCAAATACACGAAATCAGTAAATTTCATTAACGCACAATATAGCTTGCTTTTATGTAGTGAATACGATGTCCAAAAGAGGCAATATCAAAGCTCTGCATGGGTTGATCATCTTTGAAAATCATGTAAGTTGGTCATTTCATCACCCTTCAAGTGGCGTATGCCATCATCTCCAATAAAAATATGGAAAACGTAGAAATTTAAGATGGGAATATAACATTTCTACTCCCCGAATAGAGCGACATATGACATAGCTTTCAGTTTTAAAGTTACAGTTTTAAAATGTTTCTCTCCGATAGAAGAGGATTTCTGCTAACGGTGAAATTTCAAATTCCTAGATGCATAACGGGATGAGTACTATTTATAGTTACCTACTAGTACAAAATATCTTGCTTCACTCTCTGTATGTAGTCCTATATACATAATGTGATAAGATCGGAAAAATATTTCATCGAAGAATTCCGTATTTTCAATTTCATCAGACATTCATTTCTCCAGGTGGCTGTACTTAAGGTTGCATGCATTTGGACTCCATGTTATCCATAGTAGACCGTTACATTACCCGTTTGGAAGAGTAGCGTGCTTATATGTCATCACCTAGAAATCTATCGCTACCATAAATCAGTTCCAATAAAATTCTCGCCCTACCCGAACTGCAACATTTGGGAAAAGAACGGAACTTGTACCGAATTTGTACATGGCAAAAGTTGTAATTTTCTTTCGGGCAAGACCGGTGAATACATAACTCGAAACTCCTGCGATTTTGGCAAGATATTTTTATAATAGTTGGTTAACCAATTGGTTGAATTACAGGGAAAAGCTTTTCTAGTTAAATCTTACTATTTACAGAGTATATGTACATCCATCGAATATACATTAACTTACCTATATATAATAGTGTTTGGATCTTAGAACTTTGCCACGTTGTACTTCTGATGTACAGAGAGATTATAATAGGCATTCAAGTTGTTTCTCGAGAGATGAGAGAGATACGAATTTTATTGATTACATTTTCTGCATGTGGTTATATTGGCTTAAGAACGAGAAGAGCGATAGTTCAATACGGGCTTTCAGACGAATTTTGACACAATTAATACTTTAAAGTCTAAACCAGATTTGAGACAAAAAGATACAAGTAAGGAAGTGCAAGCGTATCTTGATTAGTTAAAATATTCCACCCTTGTCACCAAATAGACAAATCTCTGTGAGTAAAGTTCTGGAAATTCATAGGGACTTTCAACATAAATATATACCACCGACATCTAAACATTGCGCTTCACTTGTTCTACGTTTCAATGTGTAAAGACTCCTTTTTTAATAAATCTGGCTTATGATTTGGGTCATATCATTCAGTGTTTACACCACTACAGATGGTTTTAGCAAGCTGGTGACTGGCTTGTCATGATAATTGTTGAAGCATGTTTAAAGATTTTCCAGGCTGCAAAACGATACACATTTTCTGCATCAGCGTCGGCCCTACGTGTAACGTATGAACGCACATGATTTCAATTGTGTGCGAAATTCGGTAGACAGAGAGGAGAAATGGAAGACTAACCCGGAAAATTACGGTTTTCCCCATGCCCCGTTTCGTTACACTGGAGATGTTTCACGGGAGATAGCAATGCAGATATTGTGTAAACATTTTACGTTCTATCAAGTATTGTGACCCAGATCTGACGACACGATGCAAAACGGAACCTTAGGTAAAGACATAAATATACACAGCAAGGTCTACAGTGCGCAATCTATATTGTAAATAAGTTACATTGTAGCTATATACATTGTCACGTATTCTACTTACTAGTATCGAATACTATCAACTATCAACCCAATCCATTCAAAAGAACGTGCAGAAACTCACAGACATTCAATCTGTTACATGTGCTCTTATACATACATATATGTATGAAACACATTTGCTACAAAATATAATACATATGCTAGAATCCGAAGAAGAAATTGGAGTGGAAATGAATTTGAAATGTTTAGTGCCCTTTTCCCTTTAGAATACAAGGCCTTTATCGTGTATGAGAGCACTGGAATTGGGTAATACAAGCAAACGACCTGAAAGTGAATTGAGATTGATAAAAGCAGAACTGGAACTACAGATAATTTTTCGTAGAATTCTCAAAAAGACTCACTGGTCGAGCTGCCATGCATGATTTCAGTTTCTAATAGATTATCCTAAGCTTGGTTCTCCCATTTTTGGTAGTAATTTGCATATCATGCAATCATGCTTAAAGTTTACACAAGAATTTCCTAAAAATGGTCAAGTAAGAGATACAATTATCATTTGTTTTCTACCTGTGTGTAAGGGAGATAAAATTGCTTGCAAGTAATAAACCTCTAACAATACCATCTCGCAATCAGTAATTTTGATCTACCTAAAAAAGATCGGTATAACGTAACTATGAATGCAGATCCATAAGGAATGAATAACCATAATGTCCTATTTAACACATGTCAATTACATTCTTCATTTATTAAAGAGAGAAGACAGTCATTCATAATTCAGTTCAGTACACATTGTACAAAATTCATTAGACAAAGTACTTGAGGAGACAGGGTTTTTTAGGTGAGTTCATAGGCTAAGATCTACTTCATAATATATTTGTAATATATAGTGAGTTATTTTTCAAAATTTCCTGTTTTAACGGTAAATCTGTTCTAATTACAACCTCTAGGTGTAGTATGGTACAAATATTTGGACAAGTATTATAATTGTATGTTTGGGTAATTATTTTACATAGTATATTATACTCACAGATAACAAAATGTAAATTTCACATTGCATTACTATACAATAATGTATATTTTGGACCACCATATGAGCAGTGGTTAAAATAGCAGACTTTCGTTTTATTTGTGTTTTCTGTTCATCGAGCTGAGTTTATAAATTGGGTGTTCAATATCTCCGCATTAGTGGAATCGCTCAATCTTACGAGAATTAATTGTAGAATGCGTGTTACAAAAGCCTATATCAGCAACGCTTATTATTTTTATATACACAATAGTTCAGACGAGACGATGTTTCTTCAATTGGCAAAAGTTGTCTACAACACCGGAAATTTTACTTTAGACTCTGGAAAGGAATGAAAAATTGTTTGGAAATTCGACGAATGAATGGAAATTAAGTCATCTATGTCAATTCATGATAACACTATCACACGTGCAACTGCTACGGTACAATTACTAATAGTGCTATTTAGTTCTACAGAATTTTCTACAGACAATAAAACAACCAAGGAACAAATTATTATATGTAATTAAACTAGAATGGTAAGAGACTAAATTCATGCTCAGCAAAATGTATCGATTAAATTCAACATACAAATAACAGTGCCTGAATAAGCGAAAGAGAATTTGTTTTTCAAACAATTTTAGTTTAGAAACGATGGTGGAAATTATCGATTCTAATAACAGTTTTAATACTTTACTTTGAGAGAAAAATGTAAAGAGAGATACTATTGTAGAGCCTGAATTGAGAGGGCATAGAATAAGATAAGATGTTATAGAGAGTTCGATGATAATATTCAAAAAGTTCACTGAATAACATTGCATCATTTGAGTACACCTTTTCTGAGGAATTGTACAACATGGTTTTGAACAATACCTCAGGTGTAAGTACACTACTCAATAAAATAAATCTGAAGAAATTTCTACGAATTTCTTCTTTTAACTTGGCAAAACTATCTTTCGGACAGAAATGTTATACAATATTATATTATTCTTACTCTCTCTCGCTCTCTCTCTGAACATTTGAAAAAGAAAAAAATAGTACAGTTGTTGGTAGCGTTGAATTTCTAACGACTGATTTACAAATAAGGAAGGAAGAAAAGTAAGTTAGATGGAACGAAATGAAATGACGTTTTAGAAACTGGCACGAGATTTTCTAAGAGGCCGAGCTGCCTGAGTGAGACTCACTGGATTGTTGTTCTTAAAGAGTAATCCTTCGAAAGTTGCCAGAATGCCCATATGAAATTGACGATCCTTGATAGCATTGATGAAAGCAGACAGGTCAGCAGAAGTTGTCGAGTCGACCATAGTTTGAGTCGAAGGCAATTCCAACGATGCAGACTGGATTAGACCTTTGCTCACTTGAAGGCGAAGCTGAATGCTGCCGTTGTCTCCATGCCCCAACCCAATTGGATAGGTTCGATTCACACTGAATTCAGGAGTTCTCCCATAATTCCAAGACCAATTTTTGAATTCCGCACGAATCGAATCTAATCCAGGAAACCATTCATTTGTCGGATTGACCATTTGAAACCCACGTTGCTTCTCGATTGTCTGCTTGCCACCGTCATTCCCATTATTGTCAGTGCGAAGGAATTCGTAGCCAACTGCAGACAAAACATCTTCCACGCACACAGAAGGATCTACACTTTTCAGATTTTGGACGGGTGATTTGATACTTTTGGTGGCTCGAGAGTCCAACCCTTCCTGTAAGTAAAAAAAATCTTTTAGACTTACATTTCTTGCAAAGCAATAAACCGGAACTAGAGAAAATACTGCTTATTAGTCTTGCTATGGTCTTACTACAAACATTTACACACTACAAATATTTTAATATTTCATTGAAGGTCATATCACATTTTTATGATAGTGTTTACTTACTTTTTCTCCCACTGCTATTCATTCACATGCTTTGTAAAGCAAAATATCTCACTAACATTGAAAATAACATGATCCAGACTCAATACTAGAAACATTAACAACGACATTTTTTGAGAATTCAAGCCTGCCTACACTGTTACTTTCTACCATTAAGATTCAGTTTCTCTCTTATTAAGCTGACCTTGACCAAATTAGGGGACATTGAAAAGAAAACACAATAATAACAACATCCTACAAGCAACCGAATCATACAAAGTAACAGTTTACAAAACACATCCTGTATAATGCCCTCCTTTACTAGCCCACTTTGTTTTTCAACCATCAAGAACCTACAAAGTAAATGCTATTGCTTCTAAAGAATAGAGGTTTTACCTTCTGCCAATACAAGCATACCTTGCGTACATGGCTAAAATATGAGGGGTCTCACATTATGTATGTTTTCCATGTAACAAAGTTTGCATTTATTTTAAATTCGCTGTAGTTTTTGGTATGAAAAGGCTTGCATTAAGTTTAAAACATTCACAATTTACTTTGTGTGTTGGTCATTATTTCATTCTGTATATTTCAGGTGCATGCACGTTATTTAAACACAATTATACAATATTAGGAAGTATTAGACTAAAGGAACAATGTAAACATCTAACTCCACTAACCATTAAATCCGAGAGAATACCTAGTGAAAAACATGCGGAACCATATCCCTACGGTTTAAAATATCATTTATAAAGATTACACTAGACAAGGCAATAAAAAGTCGAGAATACAGCCCGATCTTGAAAATTACACTTATTAGGAAATAAGAGGCCGTTAAACTATGAACAAAATATTATATTCACTTAATTCATTCTAAAAGATGGAAGAAAAGTAAGTTAGGTGGAACAAAATGAAATGACAAGGTGGTAGTGCAGGCATACATAAACTCATTTGTCATCTGAACAACTTACAAACCCAATAGTAGACGTAGCTAATTAAATTCATAGACCAAATAATGGGAGATTTGTACTCTCAATGAAGGGTTCGTCTCATGCCATAAACTTGCCTACTTTCTTTAGAGTAAACTGAACAGAAAAGTCAGACCCAACGTACCGTGTCTGGGTTGAGCAAAGAAGATAGCTTCTTGAGGTCGGCGTTGACGAGCACCTGAAAACAACAGCAAATCAATATTTAATATTAACAGTCGATTAATCTTAAAATGATTTTGTATCATAAAAGCTAAGCATACCGTAAGATGATGGTATGCGTTTTTGCCAAGCTTCGCCGCAGTTCCGGATATCTGTAAGAACAAATAAGGAGATTAAGGACGAGGACAATTTATCTACTATTTGTACTTTGTGTTTAATTCCATTCCGTCCACAGGCAGTATGGTAAAATCTGTGTGGGTGAGATATCTATGCGCACTTTTACTGTGAGCGCGAGTATACATATAGCATTGTTCAGGCTCAATTGCTGTTTGCTCAAATGGTTTTAGTATTAGTCCACCGCATACATACTACATGAGATGTGCATGTGCATTGGACTTACGCTGACTGAGTCAACGAAGGGGGAGGTTAATAAAATGACTGACAAAAGTACTGACTCACTCTCACTGTTTATTATGAGTAACGTATACAACTTTACTAGCCCATCCCAAAGATATAATCCCTGCACACACAATTTTGAAAAATAAATAAAAAATCAAATGGAAAAATCTAACCCAACTTCTCACGAAGAAAGTATTTTTTGTTAGTACACAAATATAGTTCATGCGTGTTGGTAATACAAATTCACATTTTATTAGGTGTGATTTCAATGATCTCTGCTGTCAAATCAAATTTATAACTTTTCTTTGTAGTTTCCTCATTGGATTTATGAGGGAAGAAATAGAAATGGCTAGACTGGTAGAAGTAACTACAGAATTTAATTACTTTTGACACCTTGCTGCATATAAACCTTATAGTGCAACTGGTTGTATGTTGTACATACAACTTATTTTTATAGGGTTCACAAACTTTTATACACTTTTTACGCATAAACAATATTAATATTTCTACGTACCTTATAACCGTGTAGAGTGACATCCTGTTTAGGATTGATTTCCGTCTGGATGCCAAACTGTCTCTTTAGTGCACGACTGATGATCTCCAAATTGGACTTCCTATCGTACGCATCTCGAGGAGTAAAGAACGTGCAGTTCAAATTCCCCCGATCGTGAAACACACAACCACCACCCGAGTTTCTCCTCGCGATCGTCACCTTACTCTCCTCAGCCTCAGCCACGTCCACTTCAGCCCACGGGTTTTGATGACGTCCAATGACGACACAAGGATCATTCCTCCATAGAAGCAGAACTCGATGCTTTTCAAAATTGAAATGACGATAAATCCAGTCTTCCAACGCCAAATTTGTGTGAATGTCCGCCGATTGAGAGATAAAAACAGATTTTTCGGGCTCTTGCTTTTTTGGGGTTGAACCTTGCGATGATGTTGTGTAGAACCGGTTACAATTACTACTACTGCTCTTCATGTTCATCATCATCATCATTCCTCCCGATGGACTCGCACCACAGCCACTACTCAATTTCGCAAACATCGAGAAGGATATGCCTGGCTTCCCAGCACATACCCCAAAAGATTTCCCTAGAACAGCCTGCATTTTTTATTCTCTCTCAGGAAACTCGTATAGGTTGAATGTTCGTCTGCTACGTCCTTTTCACTTTGCTTCTTCAATGATACAATAAAGAAGGCAGATACTCACTTTCGTCGAAACTGCTCACTTGATGTGATTGGTTTTGGAAGATTTGTCTTCTAGCAAAAGATTGTTTTTGCTGTAATGATGCTTACTGTGATTAGATATGACTATGTATTTTTTGTGTTTGTTGAGAATGTTTGTAGTTCATGGGTCTTCGCCTTGAGTCAGTTCTTTCAAGCCCAAGTAAAATCAGTTGAGGTCAGCTTTCAATATCTTCGCTGTACTGTGTTCTATTGTTTAGTTTGGTACGGTAAATGTGTGAGTTTCTTGCCGTAAACACAAGTTCAAGGCTGTTACTTGCCCTGACTGAATACAGGTAAAAAAGTAACACAAAGTTGATCTATCTGTTGCCGTAGACAAGGTGACAAAAAGTTTTGCTTAAGGATAAACACCGGCTCTTGACTATTGATGACTTGAGATTTTGGTACGCTTTTAAGCAAAGTAAAGCAAATGAGACTAAACTGTAATATTGGTTGATAAATACCGGTATCTGATGAGAACGAATGAGACGCACTGTTCCGTACAAACAATATTTGTGATGACTTCAGTTCATTAACTTCAATCGTGATGAAAAATGTTTGAATGTGTTAATAAATGTATCTAATAATGTTAAATTTTCTATTAAATTTAAGAAATTTAGAGAAGAGCACAACAGTCCGTCAAGGAGAGAAAGATGAGATAACTATGCAGAGCAATGGTGAGGTGAAGCCACTTGAACGTGTGGTGAAGTTGACAAGACCGAACGCGGATACGAACACAATCAACAAAACCCGATGACAACACACTGTATTCACTAACTACGTCCATTGATTTTTGAGGAGCCAGCTTAAAGCCAATAAACACTACGGAAGTGCACTAGAGCCCGTTTCGGTTGTTTAGTTACTAACGTTGTAATAGGAGGAGTCTGGGGATAACCTGTATCAACACATGGAATTTTACAGATCAGTTGCAACACTTTTTATGCGTTAAGTATTTAAGAGTATTGTAAAGCATGCCAGGCCAGTTCATGGCAACGCAACGTACAGTGAGTACTTGGGAATGGAAAATTTCCACCTCTGTACTCAATACTATGTAACGGTAAACAACATATCTGTAGGTACTATAGAGCGACTGAGAGCAAAAAATTCTGTTTGTTATTTTCCTACATTACAACCGTGTATGAGAGAAATGTTTTGGAAATAAACATTATTATAAATCCTACAATACATACATATAAGCTGCTTACTACGGTTAACACAGAATACGCATCAGTAGGATCAATCAATAAAATGGTATAAATAAAAACCGTGATCAAAATTCTATATTTTTCTTACCTAGTTATTTGTAGTAGGACAGCCTTTCTCATACTCAAACAATAGTGTTTGTATTGTTGAGTACTTTGAGTGTGAGAACTCTTTTTATACTAGATGTGTATTCAATTCACTGAAAAGAAGTTTTATAGAAACTCGGTAAAGTGGACACTGTAAGTAAACGCAAAGATTATTTACTGCAATATTTGTATAAAATACAAGTATTTGAAAGCTTTCAGCAGGATTTTCAGAAGCGAATCTGTGGTACGAGAAGAGATATTGTGGAAGATGCGTTTGGTCTTGCTAAAAATAAGCAGCAGCAGAAGAACTACTTTGACTCTTTCGCGAATTCAATTGGAATAGTTTCTATGTAAATTAGTTCATGTATATATAGGATTTAGCAAAGTTGAGTGAGAACTCAAAGGACAGCTTCTTGGTGAGTTTCGTGGTTATCGGTTAACTCTTATTTTTACGAGTATCACAAGATTTCTCGCTTCAACAGGGAAAAAGAAGTTACAAGGCAAACTTGCAATGAATATGTGACAAGACAACGAGACGAGACGACTAAACTTGATTCCAACATTAACTGATATCTGTGTAAGACCACCTCGCCCCCTCCATGTCCTTTATATTCATACTGTTTTCATTTCAGCTATAGGAAGCTTTTGGTTATAAGCTCATGTACGGTCTGGCTGGCAGATATACAGCTCTGCGGTATGCATTTTACATTCACTAGGTAGATTTAATGTTCTTGGGACCATCCATTACAGACGTCTGCAATTTAGGGGGGTCTGAGAATTTCAGACAAGGGTGTATACCCAAGGCATTGCGCAGCGGTCATTTTGTCAAGACAAAGGGGGGAGGGGTCCGAAATTCGACTAATTTTGCAGACGTCTTTAATGGATGATCCCTAACATGTACAATGTAAGAGAGATACGTTGGTAGAGAGAAAACCATGCAAGCAAAGTAGAGTTCTACTTCTACTACTTACAACACACGTTTCGTACTTATGTGTGTACATGTGCAACGTTCATTGTGCTATATTAACTTGCCTTCTAAGCATCTGCTGCATGTGATGTGTTATGTGTTTCTCTTTTACATGGACGGAACTATAAAATATCAGCTCGCCTTCACGTGAACCAAGCGTGTTCATCTCGTGTATCAGAAGGTGAAACAAAAAATTACGACATAGCAAGCTATTCAAGCAAACGGCTTATTTACCCCAGTCACTCACCAAGCACGAGGTGAAAAGATGAGAGATATCTCGTTCCGTCTTTGCATGGGTTGTGTACTGCAACTCTTTGCCGTGTGCTAAGTTGTATGTTTTTACATACAATGATTACAAATTGTTACAATGGTATATTATGGTTATAAACAGAAAATAGTAACCAATTAATACATTAAGGATGTGTTCGCAGAATGTGTCCGTAGCAGAATTCAAAAATTTTACCCAAATGCACATACTTTCCTGTGTATTACCAAAATAATCGAACTACCGTACTTCTCCCTATTTTGAGTCTGCAAATTAGTGTGCCCTTAATGCACTATACCATCCATGATCCATGGTTTACCCATTAAAGCTACCTATCCACACTTTCCACACAATTTCAAGCTTTTCAGAAAGGCAAAGAGACGGTAACCTTTATGATACATCCTCCCAGTCCCAGACTTGCAAAACAAAAGTATTACACGCCTGTTTGTCTGTCTGTCTGGTCTTGCTACACATACAATGTGAAATTATCATAACAATTTCTCTACAACAATCTCCTACAATACAATGAAGCAGTACACAATAGAACTCGTTCATGCATACACGTGATGGAAGCATGAAGATGATACAAAAGTGCATGTACACATTAAGCATAGGCACACATATACTTTTAGGTGTTTGTCCTGTTTGTACAGCTTAAGTTGTTGGTACAGAATGTGCGATGCTAACGTATTAATCCTTAATCCATTGTAAATACTCCGCTCATATAGGTACTAATACGCACTTGTATTTGCATGCCACGAATCACGAAAATAGATAGATACAAAATATGTATTGCAAATTCATCTTTCAGAGAGTATAACAAAATTTATGATTTCATTTCAAGAATTATGCGACAATCCATTTATCTATTTATATATTAGATCTAAAATCAAAGTTTAATGCGACCATATTTACGTGGATTGCGAACCACGCCTACATATGACTGAATGGGCGAGACCAAGTGCTCAGAAATCTTATCGTTTTGCTGCACCGAACAGTTGCTAAAAAACAAGCCACGCGGCTAATGGAATGCAAATACAACATATATAAAGTTTTATATCACTGAATACTGAACGAATAAGGACTAGGTTTTCATTACAGTACAACCGATTCATATTACTTACTGATAAAACAGTTTCGAATCGAAAGTACCAACAACATGTTTATGTAACCATATAAATTCTGCCATCTAGGTATTCACCCTTTTATAACTTATGAAGATAATTATATCTATGATTTGAGAAGCATCACCGTTTCATCTCTTTACTGTGCCTGCTGTTGACTGACGATAAAATTAGCAGTGAACTATGGAGGTCACTTGTCTTAGAATGAAGTCGTCGTTGTCACCATGCAGATATTGTGAGTGCATTATTTTATGTCCATGAACCCTACAACATTAAGGTGATATCACAGAATAAGTTGTGGCTTGGCTTAACAGTTATTGTAACTGCTACTATGTGCTTTATTCGACATAATTTCACGTGATGTTTTTATCCTTTTGAAGATGCATGAGGTGAGACTTTTGACATTATTCTTTGATAACAAAATAACATCTACTTATCTAAAATAAATGCAAAATAGTTCCTGCTTGAAATGAACACATCGCCGTTTGCGATAATTGTTGCTAAGTTCGCTGATATTAGGAAGACGTGTACTTACCATGAACTTTGAACTCACAGAATACCGATGCTATTAACATCATTAGACCAACCAGATTATTTTAGCTATTATTACATTGTGTTTTTGTAAGTTAAAAGATTATACGTTTAAATTATTTCAAAGAATTACGTTCTGATACATGACGAAGTCACACAGTCACACCCAGTACTTATTTCCATCCGATTTTTCAGAAATTCTAGTATACCCAATAGTAAAATCACACATTTTAGATAATTTGAGATTTTGTACGTTTACTTATGGGGTAGGTGTCTCCCAGGAAAGCGATAACTTCCAATTTTGACTGAAACAGTAGTGATAGTACTTGAGTGACGATGCATTGTAATGCACCACTCAACTCAGTAGTTACCATGTACATGTGTGTATATGGTCCGTGGGTAACTTCCAAACTTCCAATGTATGGTGCGTTAAAAAGGATTGGTTTGGAGGATCTAACAATTCCAGATTTTTCACTTCATAAATTATGAAACTACTATAAAAGTAATCGATTTAGCGAATTATGTTTAATAAAAATATTAATTGGGTTGAATGTAACCCTCTGGCTTTCGACAATAATGCCACTGCGTGCTAACCTATTTAAATGAAATCAATTGGGTATACATAACGCAAACGGCCCCCTCGCCAATTAAAACGTATGATATACCATTCGACGCAGAATTTTACGCTGATTTCAATGGTGTATGACATAGTTTGCGGAAATTAGCAATAAGGTAAAAAATCAAGATTTTAGTTCAAAATTTTACACTAGAAAAGGTACATTTATTACGTTATTAAGGCTGGTAACATAGTAACAAAGTATGTGAACAAGACGAATAATGTGTGGATATTCATTCACACAGATTTTAATTGTCGAAATTGGAACTGAAAGTATTTATTAGAGCTTGGGTTGAATGCCCACAAAACGCGAATTTAACCTAACCTAACCAAAAGTAATTATAATTAATTATGTCGGTTGGACTTAGGCAGCGATGAAATGTCGCCTCTTCGCTTCGTCGCCTCTGGAATTAAATCGTAACGCTAACCATTTACTTTGCTAGCTACCAGGACTTAGAGTTCGATTAACCTAACATTTTATAAGTTGACAAGAAGTACTAGCTTGCTTACTTCGTGCCAACTTCAACCCCATTTAATTAAGTCAATACAGAAGGATTTCTGTACATTGAAAAATAGCAACGGTCGTTGCTAAGTATATAGGGAAAGATGTAAGGCATAGTGGACTCATGGTGGGCGTGTGGTGTAACCCGGAAAGCGAAAATCACAGGTTCGATTAGTCCATACGAAATTTCGAATCTTTCTCTATAAAACATTTGCTCATGTAGGCTGAAAATTTGTATTTATAACCAAATTCTTGTTTAGGAAGGGGATATTTCAAATATGAATGCAATATATCTAATCTAGCCGAACCAAATAGAACTGACATTGTATTATTAACACGGTAATTATGTCTCATAGCCGCCCAGCCGAGAACTGTCAGCGACTACAACAACGGTCGGCGGTTACATTTAAACGCGGCTTTACTCTATTGTAATAACTACACTGCAGAGTCTGCAGTGCAGACTGCATTCTGCAATAATATGGCAATAACGAAAAATCTTATTACTATTACAAATAAACATAATAATTACACAAACAGTAATCTTCACAACGATTTTTTAATATTTATCTTTAAGCATATATATATAACTTACGCAATTAATTGAAATGTGTAGGGAATTGATGGAAACCAAGTACTGGATCTGAACTCTGAACCATGTGTCCTATAAAATATACATATCGTACATTGGTACTTCATATAATATTCCGGTCTGCGTAAATGTATAAAACATGAATATTTTAATGTTGTACACCATACCTACCTCCCACTTCTATTGGCTGTTCCACTTCTCTGCACCTTATCATGTCAACATTGACTGATTGACTCAATATGTGACCAAAGAATATCAATCATTTGAATAAACGCTCCTCCACAGTGGTTTCCATTCCAAGCCATTATTGGATCGAGTTGCCACTTATAGCACATATGTTAGTTGGATTCTCATGTACGATTCAGCGGGAATGAAATTGAAAACAAATTGAGGGAAACTGAGTGGTTGTTGACGGTACTTTTGTGTGGGAAGTGCGAGAGTGACAGTTAGTCTTAACCATTGACCATTTATTGGCATTTTATCGTTTGCTCAACAATCAAGGTAAATTAAAAATAATTATTTATACTGCGATGATGTGTAAAGACAAAAGGCAACGATGTAGTTAAGTTATTCTATGAATTCTATACTTGTATATTTTGTAGTTTATCAATTATTCTATGTTCTAGCTTAGCTCATACAATTCAATACATCATCTCTCATCTCCATTTGTCATTGTTGTGTGTGTTGTTTGTTTCTATTGCCTCTGCATGTTTATCCACAACTCCATTAAGCAATTCCAATGTTTTCGATTTTCATTTTTTACTTCATGAATCATGAACCCCAAAAGAAAAACCTGTGTATAATTAGCTGTGTATCAAAGCTGCCATCAACGCCCGGATATTCGACGCAGTGTTTTACGATGATTTCAGTGGTGTAAGTGAAAGTTTGTGCAAATGAGTATTTGGCCCAAAAGTTGAAAATGTAAAAAATGAGCGAACAATGTTGTTACTAAAAAATTCCCTACATTAATTTAACCTGTTTTTAGCTTAAATTAGGTTCATCTAATTATTTTTGTGTAATACAATTTATACACATAGTTTAAAATGCTTTATTTGCAATTGAAGTTTTTGTATAATGTATAAGTGAATTATTATTATTTTAACTTTTACTATAATAATAGACTCAGTCGTTAACTTGTAAAACCACTAACATTTTCAATATGTCATCAGAAGGATGAATGAGAACCACTTTTGGTGCTAAAAATCAAAATTGCATAACTGAAAACTATTTGTGCATATGCAAGATAAGAGAGTAAGCAAAATTTGTACACAAATTCAGAATACAAGGTTAATATTCATGCCCTCAATGGCTTGATAATGAATCAAATATTTAATGCATTGTACTAATTTTGGTCAATGTAAAGCAGTGGTTGCACGATGTGGCGGAGGCGGGTGGAGTAGGAGGAGGAGGCGTAGGTGGGGGGATATTTTGTTAGCTACCAAAACTTACAGTTCGAATCGAATTGTTCGATTAACCTAACACTTTATAAATTGACACGAGTACTAGCTAGCTTACAAAGTGTCAACTTATAATGTGTTAGATTATCGAACTTTGAGGCCTGGTAGCTTATAAGGTTAGTATTACGATTTACCTCCACCTCAATTCACTCCGCCTCCTCTTTAAGCTCCGCCTCCACCTGCCTCCGCCTCATCGTGCAACCACTGAACCACTGCTTTACATTGACCGTAATTGAAAAAAAATTAAATGAATTGTAAAAACATTTAATTCAAACTAAATTAATTTATAGCAAAAACACTATAATTCGAATCCAACGGATTATGTTGGGATCGGATTGTAAAACTGTAATCCGCATTATTTCGGATCGGGGATTGCGTGCAAATCCGTTCCGATCCGTCGGATTGGTATTGGTATCTCTACTTCTGGCCATTGTGGGTTGCTATAAAGTAAAATTGTTTTGTTTTTCAGATGTCTGGCTCTGATTCTTCGGACGAAGAAGCACCGATTCCACGAAATCGCAGACGCCACCAGAAGTCGCCGAAAAATGTACCCAAGAAGAAGGGAAAAAAGGCTCCGATGAGAGATACTTACAATAAGCAACGGGTTGGTAAAAAGCGAAAGGACAAAGTTGGTAGTTTCAGTGAAACTAGCGATAGTGAATACTTCAGTGCTGATTCAGTTGAAAATCATCCACCTAAAGGCAAAGGCCATAAGGGACAAAACAATGGGAAGAACGCACAAGTGAGTTTTGCATTTGTATATGTTACGGCTAATCTGTACAGAATGCGTATCTATATACTAGCCGGCTAGTATTGATATTAAAATGAAAACGTTGAGAAATGTATACACTGAGCAGGTTAGTATTCACATTAACAGATTTGTATCTTTAGTGGTGACTATTTCATGCAAATAGTATTGACAATAACCACTGATTTTGTACATAGCATGTAAAAATGCACAAATATTATGCATTTTAAAC
>JABASC010000469.1:0-39618 GCA_019776185.1 Plutomurus gul
ATTTTATTCACGGTTTAAGTTTGCCCGCGAAATACAGGATGATACACAAAACTGTTTGTTTACAATTTTTCAACACTTTCATTTTAAAAAAATCGAAATTCGAAGAGCTATCATTTGGATACTATTTCCACGAAGAAGGATGAACAAAAATCTTGCAATTCTTAGTAGCTGGTCCATACATATAACACGATATGTGCTGCTTCAAAAGATGTTTTCACAATGAAAATATGTTGATGGTTTTAATTCAATTTACTTATTGTTAACAGGGATCCCACAAAAGCCACTAACGATTTGAAAATTGTCAATCAAGAATTGCTCTGTGTTCATTCGAAGTATAAGTATCCTTTCAATTTTTTTAACTCAATTGAAGTAGAGAACAATAATATGGATTCACACGAAGATTTGTAAGTATATTTAGGACCTAATGAATTTACTTAATTCAACGTTTGATAATTCCTCTGTACTAACTATTACGAAATCACGACTTTATATTGTTCTAGTGTTTACATTGTAACCGAAAATGAATGGAAATTCATCAAATCCAATTTTCCCGTTGACTGCGAAATTAAAGTTTCTGTTGAGAATCCGGAAGAAAAAAGCGGATGGATTTATGAACCAGGTAACTTCCATAAGTAGTGAAATTGTAATCCGTACAATCTACAAAATGTGAATGTGACGGTGCTAGGCTGAACTCATGATTTCCTTTAAAATGTTATCCCTACTCATGTATTGGTTTCGTTTCATTTAGAATTGTGCATAGAATGTGCAAACGAGTGGTGGATGTCAACCATTCAAAAAACGTTTACTTACAAATCCGCATCAATTCACATTTATCGTCGTGATAAAAATGATGAAGCTACAACCGAAAGCGTTGAAAGCGAGCCCGTGGATGATGATTTTCAGGTAGCTTTTCTTATTGTACTTTAGTATTGTAACTTTTCAGTTGTGCCTTATTGATTTCCTATAACGCATAATGGAAATGAGTTATTGAAAAATGGATGCTTCTACGATCAACTTTTATATATTTTTTAGTTACCCTCGAAAAGAGAAAGGAAGGAGAGGGAACGGCATAGTCCATATACTTTTGCTACTATGTCAATTAGCGCACAGCAAGCTCTTCGTCGCAGTCAGCGTCCACGTCGCCAAAGAGGTGAAAAAACATACAAGGTGTCGTCTAGCATGACTGTAAAGGATCTAAAAATTATGGTAACTCATGAATTATTGCATTTATGTTGAATCATTAGATTAACCCAGCCACACATTTTCCCAAGCCCAACTCTACTAGTGACTAGTAGTTGTAGACTATGTTCGGGGCAAAATGACATGGGTATTCTTTGTCGTGAAAAAAATAATTGACAAAGTTGTTTGTCATTCTTATCCCCTTGAATACTTCTCCAACCTAATAATAAGTGTGTCGTTTTTTCGTCGCAGATTTTCAATGACTTTAAAGCGTTTCCATCGGACCAACATTTATTTTACAACGAATCTGAATTAACTGATAACACTCAAACGCTACAGAGTGCCTCTGTTCCTGCCGGAGCCTGCTTATTCCTTGAGGTATGGACTTTAACATTAATGTTTCTAGGATATGCATGAGTCAAGTGATGTATTGTCTTATCGCTTGATAAGCATCTTACATATATTGACTTTCAATTCACTTATTTAATTATGCAAAGTTCTCGAAATCCATTATTTATTGGAGCAAATTTTAAGGGTGATGATCGCATTCAATTCAACTAAAATGGAAGTTGAAATGATTCTGTGTGAAAGTGTGCTGTCTAGAACAAGTGTAGTTGAGATTGTACTATATTTATGCCGAAACCATGCCTTGAAGGCATAGGAGTCCTATGTTACACAAACGCTGGTGAAAGACTTTTTTCTTCTCCATTGCTAAAAAATTTCCCAGTCTATTCAATTATAAATGTGAATTTTTCGATTTCCCCAAAAACGAAATTTTTAATTGCGTGTTCCAATTTGATCTATTTGTGCTGAACTGAAGTGGTGTAGTGAGCTAAAGCACAATTATATGCTTGTGAGATCTGACTAAATATATGACACATTTCTACCAAATACAAATTTAAAAGTCCAACAATGAGACTATTTTTCATATTTTTATCGTTGTGGATTCAAATGTACATTATACTTCGAATGCGTGAAAAAGTTTTGTACATCCACCGTGTTAGTTCATCTCAAAGAACCCAACAACTCTTGACTGGGATAGTGATTTTTTGCTTCTCTACTTTAGCACTTAAAGACAAGCAGACCAGAGGTAGAGAAGAAGAGAAGTTACTATAGTACTAGATACTACTAAATATATAATGTGTATGCATTGGCTATTGTGTGTGAAAAACCCAAACCCATTAAAATCTTGGTGTTTAATTATTATGTCTTTATTATAATCCGAAATATTGACTGTTCTCAGACTGGCTGAACCAGTTTTTCCAGCGTTTTATGGTCCATTGATACACCACTGTCTGTAATTATAGGCTTTCAATTTTCTTCTTTATGTGCTGCTGCTAGTATCTACTCTCTCTTCAATATTTATGTATCTATATGTTGTTGTGTGTAATGACCATAAGCAGACATTCACCAGGCACGCACGGCTCCTTGATTATACTCTTTTAAGTGCTTCGTTCTCTTACTTTCAGTTATTTCTTATCAACAATCTTTCGATACATAGATAAATGAGTTCAGGGTGTATAATTTTACATTTTTCATCTGTCTCATGGTTAGGTCTTATGTGATGATTATTGCTCAATAGTGCTAGGAACAGAAAAAGGAATTATGTTGAGCCTTAATGCAACTAATACGATAAGTGTCATAATTCGAATTTATTTGTATACCCTGTAGTAATACGAGTTTAAATTTCAATATCATGAATTCTTCGGTCAATTTGTTTAATGATCAGAATGAGTACATGATGAACCTTGTATATTGTTTGCATCTTTCATTGTTTTGTGTTTGGTAGATCGTACTGCTCTAAATTCAATAACTCTAATGCACATTGAAATGCAACAATCTTCATGCTTTTTGTCATCATAATCTACATTGTACAATTACATATTATCACAGTGTTTTGACATTGAATATTTAATTTGTACTATTCATATTACTTATTATTATACTACAAGTATGTGATTTTGCAATTACTATTGAACTGGACTTGGTCCACTTTTACTTTCTCCATTTTCTTTACTGAACACTTGCCGTTAATTCCTCCATTTCTGTATGCAATGGTCTTTTACTTCTCTCACGGGTTAGTTCACGACGGTAGAATTACTAATGCTTCAGCAAAAGTTAGACATTTAAAAGTGTATGGTCGAACAGTATTGTTGAGATTCTAAAAGCTTATCAATACACTAAAAATAATAGGAAACCAAAATATCTAAGAATGTGCATTGTAAATGGTGCATGTATATTATTATTCTGCAGCAATATATAAATTGGGTATCCACAGTGGTGTAACCACCTGGGTGGACATACCCCCCCCCCCCAAGAAATGGTTTGTTCCCTCACTTGTCCTCCTCCTTTTCTAGGACTGAGTATGTTGTGGTCAGTGAGCCAAATGGTTGAGCAATTACACATTACCAACACCATCCGCATTTAACCGAGCCCTGGAATCGCCATACCTGTACGCCTGTATTGCTGGTTTTTCAAAACATGATTTCGGGGTATATACATATGCTGGGCAAGTAATCAAATTTACCTTCCAGATTAGATGTATGTGAAATGTAGTAATTTGTCTGGGCACTACTGCCAATACCCACTGCCAATAGTGTTTTTTGGTATCGACATGAAGCGATCTTACTTTTATTCATCACAATTATCATATTTAACATTTTCCCTTGTACTTGGTATACATTTTACAAATATTTTAAATGTGCAATATAATACACACCAAGAGTAACTTAAAATTTTAACTTCACTATCACCCTTAAACCATTCGATTATTTTCGAGTATTTTGCACATAATATTTCAAAATGTGTTACGTTTTGTAGCAGCAATAAGAATTGCCTATCGATATGACATGGTTCTGATATGACCACCATATCGGTATGCAATTAAATTCTGTGATTCCCTCAATCTATATGTCCATCCGATGATGTGGGGGCTAATCGCACTAACAGTAGTGCTAAAATGCAAATTTAAATTTTAACTTAAATCCTGAAATAATATATAATCGGTGGACACGGACTTTTTTAGGTATTTTGAAATGTTTGGGTACCTCTTTAAGTTGGAATTTTGAAATCTCGTTTTGTCTATAATATTTAATAATGATTCATATATTAAACCTGAATGCAAGGAACAGAATTTACAGTGCTGTATGTATGTATATGTTTACTCTTCTCCGTGGTATCATGCATCCATCCATATTAATGAATAAAGCCATGGGGTCTGATGCAAATACATTTGCATTATGCGTAGCAACGATATTATTGTGAACTCGAAAACAACTTTATGCAGCACCAGTATTTAGTGGGGTCTTGGGTCTCTGGACTGCCTAGACAGGAGGTCGTTGCAGTTGTAGTACCACCATGGCAGACTGTGATAGGCACTAAAGTACTTAGAACTTTCTGTTTGTAATATTTACATAGGTTTGCAAAGTCACTTATAATTAAAATAGGTTGTCTTCTTGTGAGTCTAAGCTTATTAGCAATTATAAAGGTGGATTTCCCAGAAACTTCCACTTGGCTACGCCTACCTTTCACTAATTAGCTTTTATCTTCCACCCGTGTATCTCCCACTACTTTATTATTATAAATCATCAACGTTGGATGTGTCTGATTCGAAGGCAAGCAGTGCATGATCGTTGCTTAAACACCAAGTCAAGATCTCGTCGGACCGGAACTGACACTTTGTTTTAACTTCTCTAACCTCCTGCACCATTTCTTGTTGCCGCCATCAACATGTTCGTAATTATTTGTCTTCTTATACCAGTTGTATAATCAGAATGTAAGTAGGCTCTGCATTTGTATATAATTACATACACATTGCCTACATGTCGTGGGCTTAATTATTTATTGTAAGCATTTCATAAAAATATTGGTTAAATTTAAAATATGGTATCCGATTTTAAGTTTGGATACCACGTTTATGAATTTCATATTAAAAACGTGTATTTATTCTTAATTGGACATGTAAACTAATGCCGACCTCTATATCGTTTCCTCTGCAGTCAGCAATTGCAAATTAACCAATATAATTTATTTTGCATTGCAACGTACATTAGCACCTTATACAACGTGCTATCTTTGAGTATCCAATTCCAAATTACATTTACAGCTAAATTGATATAATATATCCTATGTGTTTCTAGTCCTAATCAAACATTAACTTGTGTTAGTACAACGAAGTGGTTTATTTAGAGTTTTACAGTGAGTCGAAGTTATTTCCCCCATTCCAATAAAGGTGGATTTATAGTATAGTTAGTTAATAGTTAATTGGTAGAGCAAACAATGCGGTAGTTGTCCCGCGTGGTAGTCAAGTCGATAGCTCAGCATACATAGGACAAGAATCTAAAACTAACCTCCTCGTACTTCTTGCTGTTAGCGCTAGCTGTTGTTTCCTTAGATAAGGCAGTGCCTTCACTGGTCCAATGGTTGGGATGTATTATGTATGTATGTATATGAGTAGCTGTAGCTCAATTGTGTGTGTACCTGTACCTATATATTTACTTTTTGACTGGTGTAACATAAATCGTGTGAATTGAAATACGTACAATGCATATGCTGATGCCAGATAAATTACGGTTCAAGTGTCAAAATGTTAGATTTGAATGTGATGTAGAAGCGAAATCAAGATTCTGTCTGCATGTGTCTTTGGCTTGTAACTTGTAAGCTTTACGATTCGTTGCCCTTCTGTTCTTCGTAGTATGTAAATTGAAAACCATTGGCCGGTAGCCGAAAGGATATCATAATGGGGAATCTCTTCAGTCTCATGTGTTGTTTAAAGTGAAGCAAGACAGTCAGCCTGCGGTTCTTTCATCGTACAGGGTCTTTCATATTAGCGTCTTTAGCGTTTAACCCTACCAATCATTCATTAATGTTACAGATATTTATAAGTTCAGACAGTGTATTCATGATAGAGTAAGGAGTATTAATTCAACAGGAGTACTTGACTATGACACTCGTACTTTAATTGTATAATATATTGTACATCAATCGATTTTCTTCCTTTAGACGAATGTTACAGGTTTTTAAGTTTTAGTGATTTGCCATTCCATGGCTCTTCCGTTTACTGGTTGCGTAATTTCGATTAGCAGTGAGCCAGTAACATAGTTGCGCTGGTTCGTGGTCGTATTGGGACATGAAACAACAGAGCTTTGTAAGCAACTTTTAGTAGCTAAAAAGGGGGTCTTCGGTTTCACTGAAGTTTAACCGTTGTATAAGTTACAATAATGAAGTGCACGTATTTCTTTGATTTGTTAGGAACCGCACTGACGAGACCTATTCAGATCGAAACAACGTAGTCTGCGGGTGACAATTTTAACACAGTGCAGGCCGAAAAATTATATTTCTTAATGATATTGGGCTTTCCAGTATCTGCTAGAGATGCAAGGGTTGAGTCTTCCCTTGATTTGTCGAAACTGAAACTCCCCCATTTTCAATTATACAAATACTAGAGCTTTTCCGATTACGGTTAGCCGACCGAATTTCCGGTTAACCGTAACGAGTTACAATAGGTACCCGTAACGGTTCGGTTACAATAGGTAACCGTAACTGTTCGGTTGCAATAGGCAGCCGTAACGGTTCGGTTACAATAAGTAACCGTAACGGTTAGGTTTCAATTTTGGTTAACCGGTTTTTGTAACCGAAGAAATTCGGTTAACCGCTTTTCTTGGTTTTGCATTTGTGTTATGCAAAACCAAAACTAGCGGTTAAACTGTAGCCCTCTGTTCTTATTTACTCCGACAAGAACTTATTCAATGTACACTCGTGCGGTGAGTGGTTGTAATACCAGATAAAGTTAGGCTGCACCAACATCTCTTCGTTTGTTAATCTAAGATTGTATTTATGGTTCAGTAGTAAGTTGGTAGTATCTGCAACAATGTCGAATCGATTTTTGTCGATTTTTGTCTTAAGTGTTTGCAATTAATTTTCAAAAGGTTATGGAAACAAACGCACCTATTAGACACCGTGTCTCAGTGTCCAAGCTATTCTAGCAAATGTTAATGGTGAAGTAATACAAGATGAGAATTATCGAACGTACGGATACAAATCAATTTTAATGCGAATATTTACATTCAATTTGAAGCCCTCGTCAATTAAATGATTCGAAAATTCGATCTTAATAAAATATAAAAAGGATTTTCGAAATGTATTATGCCAAGTGTTTTTTTAGGTATATCCATTAACCGAAACCGTAAGAGGATAAGATTCCATAACCGTAACCGACCGGTTTTACGGTTCGATTGCACTCCGTAATCGAAACCATAACCAAAGCCGTAACCGACCCAGCTCTAACAAATACTACATATACATAACTTACTCATGGTGTCTTGAAAATAACAATGTACAGGGAATCTGTAGATCTGAAATATTCTAATCATAGTTTTATTTTTTTAATAAATTTAACCTGTGATTTAAATTATAGATTTAATTTCCCCAAAATTTGAAAGGCGTATTTTAGGGTATAAAGCTGTTTAGATTTGTGAAATGTATGTGCAGTGCCACATACATGTAGCGAACTTTTTCTATTATTATGTAAAATACATCAAAATCTCATCGGTGCCATCAATCCCTATAATGCTACTTTATTGAATATAATCTTTAATCCTATTACTTATTCTCATTGCACCTATGTATACCACCGATGAAAATGGCATCAAATGTAGTAAAGAGGATTTGCAATAAAAACCATACCAGACCATCACCACAGCAAGTATTTTCATGTTGTCCAGTTTTTGCTCTTTGGGATAAAATGGATTACAAAAATAAATCTAAAAAATTAATCGTGGATTGACATGTTTTAGTAGTGTTACAAAAACCAAGTTAGTATTTTGTAACTATCGTAGCATTTATTGCAATTTTTTTTGAAACGGTGTATGTTTGTGTTAACTTTATAATTACATACTTTACTGCTTTTTAAACAAAACTTCAAAATTAGTCTGCTTTAAAATGTAAGTGCTGATCCCATGAAGTATACATAGAATATAGGAATTCATACGAATTTGGATAGTATTACTGTGTATACAGCATTACTCCAAACCGAATGTTTACACTGGTGGAAGTGCCACCATAGTTCTGAGCATTGTGATGCTGTTGCTACTACTTTAGTGCTCGATCCACTCAGCTGTCTTGTCTGTTCTTCTTCTAACTTCATCTGTTTTCTATGTCGTTCCCACGCTCTGGTATGTAGATTCGTATCGTAAGTGGTTATATAATACACATAAAGATAGTACGTATAGTCTGTGCGTAGTACGCACTGCGTACTGTCGTTCAGAAATGTGCTTGTATTTCTTCGCGGTGTACGTTCTGCTTTTAATATATTTACAGTATATATTCATAGTGTTCTACGTTTGACGGAATGCGAGGAGAGTACATATGTTCTGTATTTATTTTGGTACAGAAGTGCTGAAACAATTTTCATCAAAAATATGCAATTCTAGCCAACTGTGCTCTCTGGTGATGATGGAGCCTTAACTTTGACCAGAAATGTCAAGGTTAAAATCGAGTGCTCTATTGAGCATGATTTAAAACCATTTTTGAAGAGGAACTCGCTAATATCTACGGTGACGCAGTGAGCAAGTGTATTTTACACAATTAAGCTACAGTCATCCACTTTTAAAAAAACTGTCGCATACGCGAAAGATATGAAAATTTCTTCACTTTTTTAGCCAGGCGAAAAAAACGTTTTCACTTTTAAAATCGCCTATATGGGATACCTTATGTCATATAGGTACATGCACTAAATTGTGTGCAAAATATTGTAGGTTAATCAGGCGCTACGGGGGTTTCCTCAGTTAACCATGTTAACGTAGTTCCACCTTAGCTACGCCCGTCTACAGGGCGATTGAACCCCCAAACCCCTCTCCCCTTGAGCCGCTCCTGGTTATAATAATATTGTGCACTTATTTAGTACATTTACAGTATTTATATTTTTAGGTGAACCTATGTATCTTTGCAAGACCTTTTTTTAATGTATACGTAAGGAAAGGAGTAAGGAAGCCGGTGCCATCAACATTTATTTATTTACAAAGAAGTAAGGAAGGACTAGCAATAAGTTTACTCAATTCTGCCCAATTGAGGTTGTTTGATTGTTTGTGAAGCGAAAATGTGCGGATATATTGGTGCATCCTTTATTAATCTCGAATGACTCGAAGCAAAAAGATTGAGTTGCTTAATTACTAATGTCAAGGAATAGACAACTTAGTTTCGTCTTAAGTAGTTGAATAAACATTTGCTTTGTGTTTACATCTGTTTACTTGTGCAAAGTCAAAAGGTGTGACGTTTCTCGTTAATTAAACTACAAAAATATTCAGAGTATGAGCAAAATGTAATGAGGATATGTTCACTCACATTGTAGAATTTGTATGCATTTTCTGTATATGAGTGTTTAATATTATGTATATGTATTTTTGTGTTTTTCAGATTGATACGGTATGCAAGAATCATGAACCCATGGATGTCACTCCTGAGACTGGATTCCAAGGTACCGCAAACATTTTCAACGTTGTTGGTTAAAAATATGTTCGAATTGTATTTAGATCTAGTAATTCTACTCCGACAAGGGATAGTAACTTATGATGTTATGTTGGGCAAGATATCCTTGTATTTAGTAGATATTCCTTGTGAGTTTGGATAGTTGGATCACATTGCATTGTTGGTGCGTTGGTGTCGTATAAAACACAAGTGTGAGAAATTATATTTGTGGTATAAAGAGTATAAGCTGAGCTGACAGTGTGTGAAGTGAATAATGGAATCCTTGCACATAAGCTTCAGTCAGGTATTACTTTAGCTAAGTTAGATTAGCGTTATGTGTATGTATCGTAAATACATATACGAACTTTTAAATGCATATTGAGAGATGAGATTAAGGGAATCGTACATAAAGAACCCCTGTTGATTCTATAAGGAATAGTGAAATGAAGAAAGAAGAATCAGTGTATCATTTGACAATAGAGTGTTTAATAAGGGACGGCGCCTGATAAAATTAGCCTGAAAAATTAGCTGCGGGCTACAACTTCATGTAATTTTCGAGGTGGCTTGAGACAGTCTCGCCCGTCCGTCATGTGTTATTTCATCTCACCGAAATTACCTCTCGTCTACAACTGGTATGAAAAGCCTCGTTCTTATTATTTGGAATACGTCAGCACGCATCACATTCTTATAAATACTCTTAGGGCCTATTCGTCTCTGCTGTGAAGCGTGATAATTACTGATAAAACACGGGGATTTGAATAGTAATGTACGATCGGTAGTTGGACTTTGACAAAACGACATCAGCGTCGTATTTACCTCCTCCTTCGACAATATTGCACCTTATTACAAATTTTGTACAAGACTCTTAACGATTTGAACAACTGCACATGTTGTAAATTAATGCATACTGGAATGGAAGTATGATGTGAAACTATATTACAAAATACCATTTGTACCATACATGTATTTATTATCCCTGAAAATAAAAGGGTATAGTTTTAAAACTTTTCGAACATTTAGAAAGCAACTTCATAATTTTCAGTGCGAAACTTACTTCAAAGTAGCTGTTAGTAAAAGTTTGTAAAAAGTGGTCTCCCTGGAATTCACTTTGGAGGTTCATTATTAGCTTGTAGCGCTTTGTTCAAATAAAAAGCAAATGCACTCTATGCAGTCCTGTTTGCGGTGCTGCTTGGATGTAACTGCTGAAAGTTTTAAGTACCTGGTTGTGAGGAAATGGGTTCAAATCATGCCTGACAGGTGTATTACATGAGCAAATTGCTGCAGTGAGTGCCATAAAGCTGTTAAATAGAAAATAGTGTACTCGGATCGTGTATTCTTTGTCAGAGGTAAAGCAACCCCAATAAAATGATGATCTTCCAATAAACAAACGTAATAAGATAACTTCGATATGACGATGATACAGCAAATGTGCTTTTTTCGATTTACTTAAATGGCGATCTTGTATGCTGTACTGCCTGCTTGTACTATTGTTATAAAATCTTGAATTGGGTTGATATGTATTAAACTGGTTTAGCACATTGTGGCTCTACAGTGTACCATAAGTAGGTAATGACTCCAAAAAGCCGTCCAGCGCAAGATCTAATCTATTTCATTTCTCTTTGAAAGCGGAATACAGTTCACATAATGTGGTATGTTCAGGGTAACAAACAATTTCTTAACCGTACTCGTCGCAGTGGTCCAATCTAAAACTTGTAGTGGGACTATGGGACTCTGGCCGAGCAAAGCATTGTACATCTACAAATAGAATAATGATTTTACCTACTCTGAATCGTTTTAAACCCTTAAAATGAGATATGAATATAAAAAAAATAATTCAGTAGATTATTTAAAATACCAAATATTGGTCTTTTTCAGTGGTTTAATTTTTAAACGGAATAGTTCTACAAAGTAAATCAGGATGCAATATGCAATTAGTTTATAGTACATCATAGTACATACACGACCCAAAAAGATGTTGAATGTAGACCTTTTTGGTATACAGACAACGCTCCTCTTATGTAAAACCAAAGATATTCTTTCTTCATCCGTTAATGTATTCACAATTTCACTTGCACGGAAGCAAAATTATCGACTATTCAGATTTTTGTCGATGTCCGAGTCAGGCAATTGCTGTTTTCTAAATAACCTGTCGTGGAGATGAGGGCTTTAAATTCCATTGGTACATGGCTCGACTAATCAATAAATATGTAAAAAAAAATGCAGCTCATTTAAATTTTAGTCTACTTACTAGGCACTGAGATCTCGAAAGAGTACATATTGATAAAAGCTTATTTGTTTTTAAATTATACAAGTCTTTCAGCGAATGAAGCACAGTTTCTACTTGCTTTACGATGGAATTTTTATGAGGTAATTTTGATTATTTGAAATGTTGTAGCCCAGTAAACAAGTGAGCTTGAAAATGCTACTACTTTGTATTTCACGCTTCCTACAGATACATATAATGTTACTATTTGTTGTTGGTTTTAATCTTACAATACAAATGTCAGTGTACGATCTTCCTAATGAGAGCAGAACAGTATAATGAGTAGATACATGTATCCTAAAACGAACTAATCTTCAGATAATGCTAATTATTCTCTCTTCTTAATGACGCTGTCTGTTGATTTAGATTTCGCTAAAATGAACTTGGCGCTGCAAAGCTTTGTTTTCTATGTGATAAAAGATAGAATTGATTGTGTTCTTTCTCCAACAGAAAGGAACTAAATTTTTTACATCAAAAATTGATTGATTGATTGAACGTTTGAAGCTATATGCATATACTTATACCTCGGTAGGTGGACGCGTTTGAATTGGATCATTATCATACATCTATTTATTGTTTTTAGGTGCGTAGTAAACATTCATGTAAAGATAATACCGAGACATCACGGACACCTCAATAATACTAACTACTGATATTACCCTATTATATAACATGCACTGATGGGTAATGCTTATAATAGATTCATGTATAAACATATGAGAGACTAGAATTGGTTTATAAAGTACGTCCACTTCATAAAAGAAATGTGATGATGTGTAGACGGCGCAGATCAGATCAATCAAGAAGATCAATGAAATGGATAAGATTGGGTCGGTCGTTGTCGACTAATTATTGTAACGTTCGAGGGTGTGATGTATTTTGAATTGGTTAATTAGATCCATTATTCATAATAGCGGAGGAGATGTTTTCGCTTTGTTGTATAACACAACCTCCCAGCTTATTCTCCGTTGTAGTTCGTCACAATAAGATGCGTAGCTCTCACCCAGTCGAGTCCAATAGAACCTGAATACATTTGATGCTGTATTGTTTAACGACATAACTTTACCTGTGTTGTGAGTAGTGTAATCTGCAGGTTCACAATATTGAACGTTGTGAAAGATGTTGCGCTTCGTTTTTCCCACTCGCATTGCGCATTTGTGATGAGATGTCCAGAATAATATTTTGTTGCGAAGATAAGGTGCTTTCGAACTGCTGCTTTCATATGTGCACGCAGAGCACAAGCTAACTCATCTCATTTTGTTGGTGCACGTGAGACAGGATGAATATGTTATGAAATGAGTGGAGACGAAACTTGTGTAGTGGAGTACTTGCCTTTATGAGACAAAGTTAATCGACGGCTATTAGTTCCCTTCACTAGGAACCTTTGACTAAGGTTCTGTGAGTCACGACCGACTACATTGCCATTACCAAGTGAAATATCTGTAGTTCCTCATGTTTGGTGCTAGGTGTACGAGATAAGTATGTTAACTACAAACCCCACTGACTCCTAATTATTAATGGCTGCTTATTAATAATATTTTCGAGGATGCCGATAATACGACATTTTTAATCGACTGTGGTGTCTGTTATTTGTCTTGCTCACCATTAAATAACTAACAGGCGTACAAACAAAATTTTGACTAATTGCTGCAACTTTGAATCTCTCTGATTTTATAGATAGCAAAACCAATCCCATGTTATTCTTAGTATTAGTTGTAAATCTCTAGCGTCTTACTTTGTAATGGCGTAACGTATCCATCGATACATCGTATATAGTTCAATAATTATGCTAAACGTTAGCTTTCATGATATGATTGTGGTTCTTGCACTAGCGACAGAATCGACTCACTTTGTATATACAGATCCCAGCTAATATTTCATACACATTCATCAAATTCAAATGTCAACTAATGTGAAATTGGGGTAAATCTAACCGTTCCACTTTTGAATGTCAATACATATGAATTTGTCTGTGATTTCAGGTACTTTGCTAATGGGAAGTAGAGATGTACCCCCACCGTCATCACCTCACTTGGCCTCGTCGACTGCGTGATGCCCATCTTCTATCTATTCACGTGTAATCCCTCGATTTTATCCATATCACGTCTCCTTTTTATTTAACTCTTTGGTACTACCTACTCGTGAATATTAATGTTCGTTAAGAAATTCGCCATGACGCCTTAGATATACAGATATAGCTTTCCTACACAGATCCAACTTAATTTTTAATAAGTTTCTAATGGAACCATATAATGTACTACAGTTTTTATACTATATTTAGATTTTTGTGTAACTCGCAAAAGCGTACTTGTTACATACAAACAAAGTGGAATATGTTTATCATTTATTCAATTAAATTTTCTTTGTCTCGAAACAGGTACACCGACAGGTATATATACTAAATTTTTTCTCACGAACAAAATCTTTAGGATCGTGTAATTTAGATGATGAACCATAATGGCCTTTGTAGACTAAGAATAGGCTTTATCCGTGTACATCATTTGTGTCGGATTGTGACGAAAAGTAAAGCTTAATTTTGCTTGATCTGCCTAAAATTATGATTATAACCGACAACAGTGAAGGTGTAAGAACGTATTACATATAAATAATATGAACTAACAATAAGTGATGTGTATATTTGTATATTTATTCTTCAGACACAAATCGGTATTTGTGTCCCAAAGTGTTTTCAATAAACGGCACCACAAATCAAAGTTGTCCTATGAGTAATGCTTCGCACATGTATGTACCGATGGGTTCTATTAACTAGTATACAATTTGTGTGTGTGTATAATTTGAACTTTGTTTTATTGACTTTCAATTAAGTATTATGTAACTGTAGCTACTGTCAATCATGAGGAGACATCTATGCCAATGAATTGTCATATTGTCAATCATGCCTCGTGTATTTACATCAACTTTCAAATAGAAATATACCCTACAACATTGTTATACACTCAGAAAAATCTTAGGTAAATTTTCCCCGATTACATAGTAAACTCTGCACAATTGTCTAAAAAGGTAAATTTTACCTTAAAAAGGGAAATTTTACCTTTATACGGGCAAATTTTCCACTTTGTAGGGGTAGTTCCACTCTTGGAAGTGGAAAACTTGCCCGTATAAAGGTAAAATTTCCCTTAGACAGTTGTGCATAGTTTACTATGTAATTTACCTAAGATTTTTCATTATATAATAATTTGTATATTTAGTGGTTAAGCGAATTAATTGGAAATAAAGTTAAATAAGTTAATAATTATAGTGTATTATACGCTATTCCTTTTGAAAGTAATTAATAAAAAAGTTAGCTGTTTATCAATTCGCATCTTAATAGTAATTGCTTCATTATTTGAATTGGCGTCGCTGCAAAAATCATGAGCCTACCGATGTTGCCCTCTCTTCTACATAGATTATTGACCGTTTTCTCCAATCCTAGGCTCTTCTCTTCTTTAGTAGGTTTGTGCACGGGTGACTCATCTAATTTGGCCCGTTGCCATAAATCCCCATGAGAATCCCACATTAAGGCGAAAATTCAAACTATAAGCGTACTATTATAACAACTCTCTATCATATTCTTTTATGCTACTTTCGGATTTCCTTTACTTATATCCTTCATGATTCATCTATCTCACAATGTTCAAACCCGGTTGACTTACCAACTCATCTATTTTTCTGTATTTGCTTTTCAACTTTGATCGGTCAGTGCTGAACCGACCAAAATATGCAACAAAAGTATAGCGTCCACATTAACACAGGGTAAGGGTTACCGTTTCTTGACATAAACCAAAGGTAATATTTTGTGATATGTTTGTGAGAAATACTGGACAAAGTACAAATGGGGTTATCAGCGTCGAGAGACAAATTCCTACTACTACATAAGTATAGTAGAATGAAGTTGTGTGAAGGCATAGTTAAATACTATCTGAAATACAAATAGAACTTTTGTGTTCACTTTTCTAAAGTGCGCTATGTAGAATCAGAATTTCACCTGTCAAAACAAATTCATTCGTACAATCACGAATTGTTTTTTGCATACCACGTGAATCCATCGAAATTACATAATAACGTTTTAACATCCTAATCCTAGGTTCGGTATTAATGCACACTACAGGTATGACTTCACTTTGTAATTTATTTAGTCCTGCAAGTCCTGCTATTGACAAATTGATGGATTTTATCAGTAAATTCCATCGCCTTTGCCTCTTTCAGATGGCTGTCAACTCGATGTAATCCTTGAACAACTCAACTTCATAAATTTTGATGGCACACAAATGCTTACATTGATGATGAGCGAGAGCATGAGCATGGCAATATGGACTTAGCTTGTTTCTTCATAGTCAACTGGTGTTGTTGGCGTGTAATAAATGCAATCAAACGAGTGCAGTTTAACAATGTTTGCCTTGAATTTATTTGTGTGCATTATTGCACGATATAATTGTGAATCGTGTCATCATACTAAATGACGAAGTCACTAGTGAGTCAAGTTTGAATAAAAATAGTTTTTGAAACGAGGCACACGTCTGTATTCTTTTAATTTTTGACATCAACAGAGTACATTGATGACATCCACAAAAAACTCATAATTTTTTTTACTTCTCTTTTAAATCCTTTCAGCACTTCATCACAATTTACGTAGTAGATCAACACTCCACAGTTCACACTCCTTCAAACGTGGATGTGGCATGTGTATTTGACAGTCAGCCTTTATTTCGCAAATTGCCGTGTAAAATTGTATTGTGCAAACAAACGATATTTACAAAATAAACTTGAACAATTTGATTCTTGGCAGTCAATAGTAAATACGGTTTATTTCTTTTGTAACTCTCTGTGATACGCTATATGTATTAGTTTTATTGACATCATACACATTTATTTACATATACCTTTCCCAAACTGTTCTACATGATCTGTAACATCTAATCCTCGCACCCACTCTACCCATTGTTGGGTAGAGCCGGTACCGAATGAGTTTTTCGGTCCTGGACCGGTGCAAATACTATTTAGATCATGATGACATTATGTTCACCAACACCATTCACTCAATTTAAAGTTCACATTGTCTCTCTATTTTCTGCAATGATTTCAAACCCGGAAATAAAGATTATTATTATTATTAACAAGGAAGCGTCAAATCAGTCTTAACTACCACTAAAAGCTAATAAATTCCAAGAATAAAATGGAGAAGGTTAAGTAGGTATGTAGTAGCTTTTCCATTCCATTCCTCGTATAACTTACTTGTTAGTTATTGTCTATTGGTTTTGTCACATGATATATAAATGCATAAAGTTTTGTGAACACGGCAACAAAAAAGCGAGAGCAACTGTTAGTCGAAGTCAGAGCAGCAGACCATCTGAATGACATTCTGAAGCAAGAAGGCACGGAAAGTGAAAGTGAAGCAATGGTTTTATTTTAGGGCTCAAAAGACGGCTGAATGGCCTCCTGACTAAATTATGGACTACTTGTTGATATTTGCACCTTAGTTTCTGAATTACCTATATCCGAATTGCTACAAGTAAACTTTGTGCCTCTAGTGTAGAGCCGAAACACAGATACAGTCAAGTGACTTCTATAAGATTCTATTTATAAACTTTCGTACCACAGACATAACATAATAGACACTCAATGTTCAAGTTCAACCCACTAGTATATCGTGAAGGCATGGTGTTTCTCGCCAAGTCTGCCACATGTATACATACAAATTATTGCATATTGGTATGTGAATGGTGGTGCTATGGTAGAGGAAAATGTGCGTTACTGTAGTGCATGGGAGCTTGGGACTCTAACTTTCACTCGTGAGTCTGATACCAAAGTCATTGGATATGAATTGTGGGAACATAAGCGTTTGGATTTTATGACCTGGACTGCTGTTCATCCTCCTCTCCTTTTTAACGGTTCAACTCACTGAATTCCTCTCAATATGAATGTCTAAGAAATGCTTCTACTAAATTATGTAGTCATTTAATTCATCGTCTCAACTGTTTTAACTTTATTCACCATTTATTCGCAGTTATTTTTCTCGAGAGAATATTAAAACGCAATTACAAATAGTTGCCTAAAATTTATAGCTTTATGTCAATCACCTGTGCTCATCTTTCCAGTACATCTGTACATATATTGAAGGTGCTTTTTTACACTTGTTACTGTTTTGTTTGCCAAAAAATATAAATATCATGCAATATATTATACGCCAACATTTTGTTTCGAAATTGCGAAAACGTACTATATAAGTACAGTATATTTTACACATGTTGCTCCTTATTAGATGTTAGACAGCAGAAATAATCTCATAACGATATACCGTAGTACCTGCTCAAGCTATAAATATTTGACGTACAGGTAGGTACACATTCATGCAACTACAGCATTAATGCACTACCTACTACGTAATAGCAGTAATAATAATAATGCGAGTTTCCCGGTTGCTTATCTACAGCATAAAATTTAGCACGGTGCGCTACGCTCTGTCCATCCTACGCCAAACCTCTAATGACTATCTTTTATTGAAAAATTGGCCCTTATACTGTTGTGTGCGTTTTGAGTTTTGTTTTGTCCGTTGCATCATAATATGTACGAAATTTAATGAGACTTTTGCATGTTTCATTAGACGTCTCTCTGTCCTTTCGGTTCTCACGCTCTGAAGACTGAGGAAGACTGAAGGAAATGTGCCGGCCTAATTGTAAGGACAAGACTCAAACCAACAACTCTCAGTCGAGTGATCCTAAAAACTTTACAGATCCTCGAAGGTAAAATCTTCCTACTTGTTTCTGCTTCCATATAATAATCCACTGTAAGTAATGTACTCAATTAAGACTTGCTACTCAAATTGTATTTTCCAAAAAGCTTCTTATTTAAAATCAGCATTGCTGACGTTTCGTAAACGACACCTTGGTCTTCAAGAAGGTATTAATTCAATCGGTTGGCTCCGTGTGTGCCTGTGTGACAGTTAAGACAGAATCGTAAGTAGGAAAATGAAAAATATCTAAATGTACCTACTATACTACCTAAAACTCACTTAAGTACTACTTGATTTCTAAAGTTTTACGTCTGTTCATATGCATACAGCAGCTGTCGTGTTCCTATGTACAAGAAGCGTATTGGGGTGAAATGAAATTCATATTGCAGTTCTACTTTCAGAATGGTTTTCGCCTAGACAAAAAAATTCAGGATAGTAGGCAGATTACAATAAAAGCCATTCTAGTAGTACGGTGAGTGGTCTGCCTGTACTCTCCATGATAGAAAGACAAGACACCACGAGAATTTGATGAGGTAAGTGTGTTTATACTACTAGCTCTGTTGGACTGTGGGATGCTTTTGCAAACAGAACTTCAGTTCACCCCACACACACACCGCTCGCGTTGCACAACTAAAACAGAGCATCAGATTTTCTGCTATCCTAGAGACAGACTGATGTTTCATTAGATTAGCACTAGTCTTTTATAGGCTCTAGATATCTTATCTGCTATCTATCACGACTCTGTACACTCTGTAGTCGTATTTACTGCACTCGTCTGTTCGAGCACTGTTGTTGCTCCGTCTGCCAAGTAGCTGCTATATATCTGCGGAGAGTGGTGCTGGTGCTCGACAATAGCCCAGATACAAAAGAGCTTAAAAAATGTGAAAATCTCGCACGGTCATGTCACATACTGCAGAGTGAGAACGATACGTAGGAACGATAGTCAGGATCTTCTTCTCTTAGTCTTTTCATGTTACTTAGGTTTTGGTTGTTGTGTGTAGTGCAGAAGTTTTACGTTCGTTTCAATCGGCGTGCCATGGGATGCCATGAGATAGATTAGAATTAAGTTCCATTTGAGAAGCTGCTACTCCTACTTTGTATTGTAGTCGTAACGATATTCAGTAAACGATTCCTGTGATGATGAGTCTAAACTTTTCCTATTTATATTGTGTTTACTACATAAAAGTCTTCATGTAGTTGGCCATTGTCTCTTTGGCTCACTCCTACGTTACTAAGCTTCGGGATAATTTCAGTTTCTGCTTTCCTATGCACTTTAGTCTACATTTTTTAGCGTTTTCCTCAGAAAAAACGCTTTTCCTATCCTGCAAGCTGTTTTCCATCTTATGCTTAGCGTATACACATTTAAAATTTCGTGTTGATTCAGTGGACGAGCATGTCCAACTCAGAAACCAGTGTGACCAATGTGAACTTAATCGATGATTCGCCAGATTTGGATGAAGTTCAATAAAATCTATGCTCCATCCATCAAATCATCAATTTCTCACAATTCCACCCAACAAAATACAACAGACTCTACAATGCACACTCTCTATAGGTGGGGTTGACTACTGCACTTGACTTTCTTTCTACGACTATGCTCATGTTAATTCTGTGAATATGTACATATACCAGCAAGCACAGAGATATAATATGGTTACTTATTATGAAAGCTGTACACCTAGTACTCAGCAGATTATGTTTTATCAGTGAAACGAAACCATAGGGAAAATAAATAACTATAGTAGACGCGCTACGTGGCATTTTCATAATAGGCATTTTTCAGAGTTCACATACAAAATACAGCTGAAAAGAGTACAAGTATAGGGAATTATACAGTAAATACAATGAACCTTCACAACAGTTCTCAGTATACAGAGAAATGAAATCAGGGTATGCACAATCGGCCAAACTGGTCGATTGTCGATTCCAAACTGGGATGCAATAGCTGATTGCACCAGAGGATGAGACTGAGACGAATACGCAGCACCGTCTCTGTGTATGTCAAGTGGTTATAATGGTAGCTACAAATATAAGTATCCCCGTATTTATGGAAATGCCAATAGTAGAGGATGAAGGGTGAAAAATCGAGTTAAACAAACTCGGCAGCTCCACTCAAGCGAAAAAGTGCTGATCACGTAATGGTCGGAAAATGAGTTTTTCTACTCAAAACTCTTGAAAGATTCCTTCGGTAGTTCGGTAGTTGTATATTGTATGGTGGTGGCATGGCAGTCGTAGAAGACAAGTCATACAGAGTCATGTAGATTGTATCAATGCAATGATGAGTAAGTCGTTGTTGCTACTTACTTTGCTTTTGAAACCTCTTCACTGGTTTTTAATGTTTTTGTCTCATCAGTGTAAAGCCAGTGTAATTCTTTATCCTTAACCCTGCTACATATCTCTGTTCTTCGTGCTCTTCTATAGTGCTACAGGCCTACAGAGCGAACCTCGACTCGACAGAGCAAATTTACTCACTCTTATACTAAAATAGATGTATTGGGGAAAATGTTTGTACTAGTACACACTGGTTCGTGTAGAAAGGGTATTCTAAATGCATATGTGTAATATTTGACCACAAATGTACTTTACGCAGACAGCACGGATACTTATTGTGAGTACATTTGTGTCTTTACCGTAGTCTGTGCTTATAAAGGAACACATGTACCTAAATTCATGTGTGTACAAGATGAAAACTTCTTTTCAAAAAAAGTAAGCAATGAACAAGCAAATTGTCCTGAAGTTTTTTGCTTTGTCCGATTATTGAGATGACAGGTCGTTGAACGCGGCACAGTTTCCACAAGCAAAGTGCTCTAACAGAACACGTACATACACTGTATATATATATATATACTATATTATGTACATAATAATACAAAGAAAATCTTGATTTCAGTCCCGATTCTGAAAGAGGAAGGGAAAGAGTGAGTGAGAATGCCAGCGAGAAGAGAGAGAGAGAGAAGAACAATTTTATCTCTTCTCTAACTAATTGTAAGCTACCTTTCGTTGAAGCTTTTCCTATCCGAAAGTAATTATTTACGTATAGCAATGCGTGTAATTTCTTTTCTTGGAGAAGTGGAAAGGAAAAGATTTCCATGTGGGCTGAACAAATGAGCTCACCTGCGTTAGAAGATTCTAATGAATTGTATCTGCTCCGCCTATTTCAGAGGTGAATGCATATTACGCTCTCTCTATGTATTTCTGATAACAAATAGTTGGCTTATTCTTGTAAATAGTATACATATTATGTATGTGTACTCTCACTCTGTATTGTTATTTTGTTGTGCACATACAGATATGTGCTATACATACATATATGTAATAAGGCACAACACATGGAGACTAAAGACTATCTCGTAGCTCCTATTAGAGTTATGCAAGCTTATTAGTAGCGGAAAAATATTAGTTTCCGCTCCATGACGAGTTTCCAAGGAGGGCATTTATTGCTGACATTTTTATGTAGAGTCGGAACTGTGTGTGTGTGTGTGCAGTGCAGGATATTATTTGCTAATTAAGTTTCCTCTAATGAGAACTAGAATTTTATGTTATTTTGAACCGAGAGAGAGCTAGTTTAGTTTAATGTGTGGGGATATACCCTGACTGGTGGATGGACCGGAGCTGAAGTCGAACAGCTTTACAGACACTACTCACAATAATTGTTCAAATCTTTCCGTTGCTTTGCCCTTTCCTATTAATAAAGTAAATGAATATTGTTAATCGTAATGATGATCCAGGTGCCCATTATATTGAGAAATTTTTACTTGCTTGATTCGCACTACTAAACATCAGTGTTAGCCACTGACTCTTGTTTTGTGCCTACCAGTGTTTGTTACTTGTTTGTAATTTAATACGTGTACCAGAGTACCAGCAAACTGTGTATCACTTAACAGTGTCGGTCACTTATCGCGTGGCAATCGATAAATTAGCAAGTCTACATTTTTCCCAATGAGTTTGTAATGCAAGTCGTAAAAACGATGCGCCCGTTTTTATGTGAATTTAAATACTTACCGAATAAGAATTATTGTGTTTATTCTTTACTTTTATCATTACTATAATTTATTTCACATGCATTACTAAACGTGTGTAATATTTGCCTCGGATGAATTTTCACTTGGTTGGTCAAAATAATACATATACGTTATACGTTATTTACAGTGTTTCGGTTTGATAATTGGCATTCTTATCTTTTAGAAATTATTAATAATAATAGTTGAAATTCTTCCTTCCTCTCATACGCTCTTCCGTTACAGTCAAACACGCTTCATCAAAGGAGCTAATATAGCTAATATTTGCGTATTTACATCAGTATCTACGGATTTTACACGGTTATTAAATATACTCACCGGTAGTGCTTCAAGAAATAAATTGGATTGCGCCAAGCGCCACAGTTTCACATCACAACTCAAATAGGAATCGTGCTAATCTGTTCATCAACACACTTGCTACGTAATACTAAATATCTATAATCATAAATGGAAAAGCTGGCTAACTGGAACTATAATGTAGATTCCCATGCTCCGCACAATAAAACTTGCTATTAAATGTCAACCATAGTACCGAGTACCGACACAACCTTAGCCTGAACCTGCTTTTTTCATTGTGCGTTGATTTACTTGAAATGCCTGCTTATCTGTGTACATAATCTACGAATTAGGTAATTTGACGCTGTACACAAGCAAACTGAAGGCTGACTTGTCTCTCCTTGACTTTGATGTTTCGTACTACTACGATACTAGTACATACAAAAGGGAAATTCATCGTTAAAGAATAATCGGGAGCATGTATACATATAAAGCTGACCATTGATGTTAGCCAGATGGATTAATGTTTGCAATTTGCATGCACGTATTGTGGAACTCGGCATATAGTAGAGTGAAAGGATGGGTTTTAGTGATAAGTAGTCGATCGAAAAGTTTAAAGTTTATGTTGTTGATTGCGGCCGCCGCGATCACAAAAATATATCGCTGACTTAATTTATATGCATGATTGAAATTGGGAGCCATTAAATAGAAATAATGAATTTTATTCATCTCAACAACTTTTTGTAATGAGAGAGGCTCCGAACTACCGCACTCTCAAAGTTGTAATAATGAAGTGAATTGATAAAGAATAGTAGAGCCGCATTGTACAGGAACGAGTATTCGCCCTCCTTCTTAGCACTTACCAATTACTGAAGTGAAAGAGTGTATAGGCGAAATATCGATGGAAGGAGTACAGTAATCATTCTCTTTGTTAGTTCCCATTGTTTTATCTTGTATAGAATTATCATGTGAACATTATTCCACTAAGAGAGATTGTCATGCTCACACATATTATTTATTAGACAAATTGACAGTGCTCGAATCGCTGAAGAAGACCCTCGAATTTTTTAGTCCGATAGGCCACAGAATTCTTTCAATTTTCTCATCTAGTAGTAGCTTAGTAGCAGCCACTAGAAAGAGATGAGTAAGTAGAATTCAGTTCAAGTCGTGATTCGGTCGCAAGCCAAGGCAAAATAAAAGTAAGTGCTGAAGCACACAAGTGAATTATTCTGATAATTTATGAGAGAGAAAGAATCTCCCTTGCTGTACGCTATTACCCTACACGAAACCATAAAATAAATTTTCCAGAAAAAATTCCTCTAGTAGAAGAGCAGTAGAAAAACAGTCAGAAGGCAATGCACCATTTATTTTTATTATTTTTCCGACTTTGCCATCTAGTCATCCGCACCTTGAGTTGTGCTGTGGTGGCTGGTGGATGTGACAATCTCACGGAAACATTATCATGTCGCCATTAAATCTCAATGTGATGTAATGAAATTTGAGATTTGGTCTTGGTGGTCCTCACTCACACATTTCTCGACTCTCGGGCTGCGTATGTCTGTCTACTCATTGTCATGTCATTGTGGGAGTTTGGTAAACCGTTGGTTAATGGTTAAACATTTATAAGATATGGCCATAGGTTTATTCGCCTTTCAAAGGAACGATCCAATTATTTTAGTCGAATTGAATTCAAGCTCAAGGAATTAGGAACACCGAGTGGAACAACACTGCATTAGCACCACTATACACTCACAGCATATCCATCCGTATTTCTCTCTATCTCTGCTGTTGTGTCTATAATTTAAATTAAATGCTCACGCTTCTCTCTACTACATGAACATTACAAGACGATGATGGGATGATAATAATAATAATCTTTCTCTGCTTTGTATGCATGCATGTGTATCTACAGATTCTAGTAGTATATTTATGCAGTAGTTGGTATATATGTAGTAGCTGTATTAACTGTGGAGGAGCACAATAGTATCCCCAACATGATTAGACTCAACACTAACACCAACACAACTGTGCATTATGTTTGCTGAGTTCCTTTTATCAGCGTATACAACACAAATTAATGTTTGTGGGTATTATATAAAAGACAGTGAACAGAATGCGCACACATCTTTGCCTCTGCCTTTTACCGTGAGGTGCAACAAAGATAAGAACTTTTAGTAGACTCGTTATGCTGTGCTACTGCAATATACTGAAAGGTGCACTAGAGTGTACACAGTATCGTGTAATAATTCTGCCATTTCACACACCTTCTTCGTCCGTCTTAAGTTTATTAGTTTCATTATGCTACGTATTGCGTGTCTCATCTTTCTGTTTCTTACGGCTGGCACCCGAGCATTCAGCAAGAATTTCAACACGCCCTTATTACCACCCGCTCACACAGTCAACATCATATTTCCCTTGAAAACAGACATTTCACAAAATTATTCTATTGTTCTGCATGAACACATTGATTTAGATGTAAAACCTTGGTCGACTTCCTATCTTCTGGTTACACGTAACATAAGTGTAAGCAAGCTAAATAAGTGTATAGTTTATAAACGCAATGTTTGCATTCTTTTGCCACTTTATATGTACATTAGATGGGTTAATTCTATACACGGTACCAATATATAAACATGATATGAACCACCAGACTGTTTCAATCCCATCGGTAATATTGGATTACAAATACTTATCTCTTGAATTTAGATTTTACTGTGGATGTCCAAATATTGACATTTATTAGTAGATAGTAATAATGTCGATGTTCTTGTGCTATTGTCTGCAAGAGATTTTATGCGCCTTTCAGAGGATCTGAAATCTTTGGAATTTTTAATTTTTTTCGTAGTAAGCGTAAACTTGGAAGAAACCCTGGACATCTTTTAAGTAATTAATTCTTTTACTGTAAAGATACTTTTATTTTAGGCATTCTAGACAGTGTTTGAGTCCAAAAATAATTTATAAATGCGTCCAAAATCGAACCTTGCTCTCCTTCACCTGGAGTTATTTAGCTAGGAGTTTGAAAAATAATAGAATAAATAAGGTTTTCTCATAAACATCTTATTTAGGTCTGAAAAGTGTTTAAAAAGTGATAGAAATCATTAACGACCCTCTGCATTGCACTGGGGCACGTGCGGAGTGGTTCATTCACATACCTCCAAATATATTATGCACGCTCAATTAATTGCTATTTGAATAACAATTTTACACAATTGTAACAAACATTTGTAAGAAATAACATGTATAATTTAAAGAATGAACATTCTCCAGTGGGACAGCGTGAGCACATTTTTCCCCATGTCCCATTAATTGTATTATACATGCACACTAAATCCCAGATCCGATAACAGTAGGTAAAGTAGCTGTTTAGTTTTACATGTTTTAGAGATAGGTATAAGCAATATTTATCTTGATTGTGCAGCCTTTTCCACATTTATCTTGTGCCTGTAAGTAATAAATATTTCATTTATTTAATTTTATTGCACTTAGGTGTGCAAGTTAGGGTTGAATATTCTAGACACATTCTGACAAAGTCCATTCTTTCCGTCCCAAGTTTGTTCCTCTTATAACTGTCAATCAGGAAATTCTTCCATATTGCATTTGCAATAAGTTTCATTATATTTTTCAAAAGTTGCAACAGTCCCAGTGGGACAACCGGAGGTGGAGCAACAATATCGGTTTTGTTTCTCTTTTGTGCATTGGACGCAGGCCAAAGACAACTCTGTTATTTTAAATCCTGACCTACAGGAACAATGAGATATGTCTGAAGAAACGTTGTTCTGTGGTGCGCTGCTGTTAAATTACAATGACAATCCATGCCAAAGAAATAACACAGGGAGGGCACAAGTCAAGCCATATTTACTTATTATTTAGAAAGAGATTTAGACAGACAGACGAACGAGAGACATCAATGACTTTTCTATAACACTTGTGCGTACATTATTTATAAAAAGCCCAGGACAGGATTAAGTCATTCTACTTTATCCATCTGCGTGCCAGAAAAAAGAAGCTCGGAGGATTACAGACCATTAAGTCCTTTTCTATTTCTACTTTAATTTACACCATCAACTATAAAGTATAGAGAAAGTATGGGCGGTGCGAGCAGGCAATAAAATATCGGGAGTACAACACGGCTCTTGCATAACATTGTCCTTATCTTCTCACTTTGTACCACTTACTTATTGTTGATCGTGGTTACTTCATCCTTTCGAATAAGAGTTTTTGCCTTCACGATCGTTTTTTCTTGGCTAAATACATTATCACTAGGAACTGTTCAGAGCCAGAGAGAGTCAACAATTCCAAATAATAATGACATGAGTTTAGAAAATGAGCCGTTAATTGGTATGATCATAGAATGGAACAAACAGTCAATAAATTTGTATGTCTGTCGCTTGCACCCTTTCCATGTTCTTTGCTAGATCGACGTAATTTAAGACTATTCACAATTCCTTTGCAGTGATATCACAAAACCTATCCAGGCAGTCGCTCTCTGGCTCTGACTCTCCACCAAGAAAAACTGTTTATTTGCATTCTAGTAGACGTTGTGACGGGCACAAGGCGTTCAAACCCATAAAACTTCAGCTAGCTCTACTTTTTCACACTGTTGACTCTTCCGTAGAGGACTTGCGACAAGATAAGTGTCGGTGTCTAAAAATAATTCTCAAAGAAAAACTCTTTCGTGTGGGAGCCAAGCAGGGAGACAGGTGTTTAGATATGTTAACAAATCAACACATAAGTACGTAACTGTAGGCATGACTGATGAATCCGAGAGATAAAACCGATTTTTTCGATAGACTTATCACAAACTGACAAATAAGATTATCAGCTAATCATACAAATTATCCAATAATTCTTACATGCTCAGCCAAACGTAATGCCATTGCAATGCAAGACAGCAGAATAAGCACACGTATTTAGTAAAAGTGTAAAGTATGCATTTTCCTGGTAGTTCCTATATTGCGTGTTGGATACTAAAATGTCTTTGTCTTTAGTATACCTACATATAATAGCAGGTAGATTCAGGTGTAAGCACATTTCACAATAAACGCGACGGTACGAGGGGAATTTAAAACTCAGACTTCAACTTAACATTGTTGTACCGTTAAAAAATGTAAACAACCCGAAGGCCGGTTTTGTTTTACTTATTTTTATTTTCAATTCGATGCGACTCATTCACAAAGATGTTCATTTTCATTCATCGTTTAATCTGTAGTACATTCTAGGGGTAAAAACTGTAAACATATGTTGAATTCAGCTAATAGCTGCCGGTGCACAGACGGCAAAGAGAGGAATTGCAATGGCATTGGTTCCCAACAACTGCATTCTGTGGTGCAGTTTCATTTTTTAGTATTTTTTAAAATTGTAACACACAGTTGAGGATTGCGTTCAAACGTTATTTGCCACAAAGAAATGCGCATACGGCCCTCGTGTATGTAAACCTATTTACTATAAACGCAACCTTTTACTACCAATTATCTGTACCCGAACTGTGGCTGGCTGTGTAATGCATTCCATACAAAGTATTCGACAACAAAAACATTTTAAACTACGAGAGCACACTACATAGTCACAACGCTGAAAAAACAATAACAAAAACCTGGCGAGAGTCATCAAATGAATGCGTAGTTGTATATACTTAGTAAGTAAGTGAAGAAACAATACAAAAATGAACATCTCATGTTTCATTATCGAAAACAAATACTATGTGTGAGCGGCATCAGAGAGACAACGGGTGAAAACACTGGTTCTTCTTATGCCTCACAATTAGTTACTTTGTTAGCTTAATGCTTGTACACTAATACTAATAAGACACGACTACATGGGTTGTTTTCATTCTGCAAACAACGTGCTTCGACTTAAATAAATACTCATTCGTAATTTAGAATATTTAGTCGCCCAGCGCGGTTACAATTATGAATTTGATAGAGAAACCAGTTGTAAGAAAAAATTGACCTAAGCCTGAAGATGAATTTGCATAACCAGTGCATGTGCTTAATAAAAGCTGCACTCACATTATTATATTATTTGATAGTGGAGCAGCAGAGTGAAGAGGAGAAGTAGAATCAAGAAGAAGAAGAGAAGCGCAAAAGATACTATTACTTTAATCGACTGGCAGTGTTGTTGGTTATAGTCTTTAGATTTGTGGTTCATACAACTGATACTAATGCATAGTATGATTGCACATAGATCTTCTTTGCTCTCGACTGAAGTAGATGGGACTTGAGACTACTGCATTAAACGACTAAAAAAGGGTGGTAAGGCTCTACCGAGACCAACTAACATATAAGTAACTGGCAAAGCCACCAAGAAAAGATAGTAAAGCAAAGCACAGGATAGCCAATACCGAGCTGGGGATCTTGCTCTCTCATTGCTTCTTCTCTCGTCTGACTCTTCGTACATCACATCGCTTCCTTAACTTAAGACCAAGAACTCAACTCTCTCAGAGAGAAGATGCGTTTTTCGTCTCTTTTTCTCTCGCTTTGCTCAACTTGGATGTTATGGCATGGCATTTGCACAAGATAAACGTTCTATACTGTATTCATCTTTAGTAACATCCCTTTCCCGTTCAGCTGACTTTGCTTTGTTCGGTCGGTCGTCGTTCCGTCCGTCTCCTCAACATCTTATTGAGTTGGCGATGTTCTGTTAGAACAACTTCTTGCCTTGTTTTATCGTGGATTCGAATCGAATCATCCCGTGGAACAAAACAACCTGGAAAATACTATCAGTATCACATAACATTAATACAGTCAATTCATCACAAACACACACACAATACATATGGATTTCATCGAAGGAGGAGTGCTACACAGAAGATGGCCCATTCATACACGTGAGTAATATGTACACAAATAAATACATTGTATTTGTATTGACTGTGTGCTAGTATCATTTACGATCACCAACCACCTAATGTTCACGAGATATAATACTGAGACTCTTGGCCAACTCCAATATACACAACAGTAAGTAGTAAGTAGTACATACGCGCACTCACATTTTATTTAGTAGGAGTTGTTCACACCTAAACACTAAACAAATAATATCGCATCAACAACCAGCCCATACGAAGATCCCAATTGCATTTTCTGTCTACATCAAACCATAATGTCGTTTTTTGGCTGAAGTAAGAAACGAGGAAGGAAGAAGTCGGAGTAAAACACCAGAAGAAATCTTGCCTTGACTGACTTGATTCACTATCATCAACAAGAACAACCCCACAAGAGCTGCAGTCACTCATTCACTCCAGAAAACACAGCAAGAACTTTTTGCTCTTTCAGGCAACCAAGGCAAACCTACTCTACTCTACTGAATCTTTGAGCAACATAACACAACACAACAACTGAAACTTGTTAACCAGATTCCTCTCTCTCTCTCTCTCTCTCTCGTCTCAATTTATACCCTGGCCCGTATCGAATATGATACACTTACTGTAGTGGTACTCTCACTACTTACTTCCATCAAAAAACATCACACAGATCTGAAGCATCTCGTTGCAATGCAATAAAGAATATATTCCTCAGTAGAAAAACAAAATCTGTACTAGCAGCTACTGCTTTTACATTTGCCCTTGTACCACAACATTATCAAATCATACATTGAAGACGAAACTCTTCTGCTATCTACGCCAGTTGATCTGTGATCTTAATCACACTTTGAATTCCCATTCCATCTGATCACATTGGATATTTTAGCCAGCAATACATATTCGATTTAATATACGGTTCTCACCACTTATTTATTTACTGAAAAACGTTCCCATTGATCTGATCCCAGTGTGGCATCAAGAAGACCTCCTCTATGTCTTGCCAGCATTTTAAGTATTCCATGATCTCTTTGAAAATATTGCACACAATTGCGTTGTATTTATACTGAAAGCAGAGAAAAGACTTTTCCATTGCAAGTTCTCCTGTTCCTCTTCGTACGCACTACAACAGAAGAATTTAATTATAAATTACAACGTGTATAATCAGCTCATTAAAGACGGATTGCTTTTTATACGATCATGTATCAAGTGGACGAGACTAAACAAACGCAACGAGTGCGAGCCAAGTCTCATTTACATTTCATAATATAAAATTACCTCAACTACCTCCTATAAACTCTCACAGGTAGTTAGTTACCTGCATTTCATTAGATTACTTCTACATTACGTACGTTACTACATTAAGGTGTAGGTAGAGATTGTGCCTGTGAGCGTCGAGGACTTGATTTGACTTTGAGTGGTCTGACCAACTACTTACTTACAAGAAAGTTGATTGTATGGTAGCTGTAGTACATATTGTAGTAGTGGAAGAAAAGGATGCAAAGCAAAGACGAGACTGACTTCTTCACGGCTACTATACCACTCACTGTGCTCTCTCTCTCTCTACTACCACTTCATCCGTACAGCCGCCCAACACAACTGACGGAAAAGCGCTGCTACGTAAGACAAGCTAAAAGTCAACTAAAGCCAAACCAGAATACAATGAGTGAATAAGGATAAGGAATCTTGCTTTTCGTCTTTCTTCAGAAGTAACATAACGAGTAAGTTAGTAGCTGGATACAAGTGAGCAGCTTTGACTTTTCTATCCGTCGTTCTCGCCGTTTTCTCAACTTAAGTTGAGATCGTACCACGTGTGTGTACTGATTGCTTAGCTCACTTGCGACAATCACCGAACCGGAGATCTTCCACGTTGCTGCTCCATGAATTTGGAGGATTTTCTACAGAAACCTGTGAAGTGTCTCCAAAAACAATAATAAATACTGTAAAGTATGCCATAGTATTTAAATTTTGCCGGGATTATACAAGATAGTGTCATTGTTGAATATTTGATCTTCGTATTTTTCTACAAATTGTGAATACTCTGTAATTATTGCACGCACAATATCTATTGGGTGACGAAAGTGACGATACAGTTTGTTATTGTTCTCTGAACGATACTCTGGAACCGGGATATTAACTAGTCGCCAGCTTCAAGTCCACAGCAAGTGTTTTGGTATATTTTGTGTTTCCCGGTTTTGTATCTTTTCTCCTTTGTGTTTACAATGTGGTAGCAGACAAATTGCTTTACAGGAATATTATGACTTATAAAGAAAGGAAGTTGACATTGACATTGAACTCACGTAGCAGTCAGTTAAGCAGATACGGACTGCATCCTTTAGTGCCCACTTTTTCCCTTTGTTCCTTGAGAATCTGTGCACCGCCACTTGCAGTTGCAACTGCAACCTAAAACGTGCTCGTCAAACTGGAGAAAATCTCTGAAAGAATATATAGAACAAAGTAAATAAGAGTGGGACAGGAGCGCTTCAAAGAAATTGAAGTGTAGAGAGAAAGTTATTGAGAGGGTGAACTTGAGAAGAGATTTGCCAAAGTTTTTGATTTATCGTCGTGCGGATTCCTAAGCTTTGTTTTATTGGCGGCATCATTTGTGCCCATTTTCATTTTTACAGCAAAGGGCTTAATGATTTCTTTATCTTGTAGAAGCATACTTTAATATCTACAGACAAGTCGGTATCTCTGGTGTGAGCATTTTTTACGTACACAACACAGAGTTGGATAAATTGCAGTGTTGATAGTTAAGTATGAAATAAGATCATCTTGTGCACACTTGAAACGCATTGTTTGGTAATCTGATATCGGATGTCAGAGAGTCAGAGAAAAAGTGATAGAAAAAATCCATTAATGACTTTTTGGCTTAAGGCCCGAAAATGTGTGTGAAATGCAACTTTTGTTTTCAAAGAGCAAACAATTTATTGCGACTGTAATTCCCGCCATTTTTATACGTTTGTGTATTTTTAATTATTCCCCGAACTGAAGAAGTGAAAGTTTTCATTCTAGTGAAAGAGCGCCGAGAGATTTAATTTGAATCATTTTCTCCGGAACTGAAGATAATATGTATCCGTGGATAAGAGACGCTGCCGCAGCGGCAGCGGCAGCGGCCGTGGGCTTTGCAGGTTCACATCATCATCATCACCACCACCATCAACTTCCTGCCGGTGTTGGCCAAAACCCAGGTGTTTCTCTCAATGGAGGCATCAAGTCGGAAAATGGCTTTCCTAGCCCCGTCAATTCAGTCAATGACTGCATGCTCGCTCTTGATTATGCTCACGCAAATAAGGTAAATGATAATTTCTATTCTTCCCTTCGCGCATTATTTTTACAATCATCAAATGCAATACGAAATCACGATTCATCGAAAAATTTGTTCCAAAAACGGTACCAGATATTTTTCCAGAATTCAATGATAATTTTCACTCGTCTCTTTCTTTTTGAGACCGGTTCTCCTATACGAAATTATATACATGATGAATGAAAAAGTTGCTTTGCTTTTAAATAATATGCATAATGCAGTGATATAAAAGTTTCTTTCGGACAAGAAACAATAACATATAACTGGTAAATAATATTTTTACAAGTTAAATAATATGAAGATTTTCTGATTGTTGGGGGTCGTGATTACTCAATGGAGTATCCAACTTGAAAATGTACCCATTTCTTTATTTATTTCTTATGCTTGCAGATTATTGTAAACAGTCCAAGTGTTTGTTTGGATTTATAGTTGTACTCGAACTGCATAGTAATAATTAGTAATCATGCATTATGACAAATTGTGAGTTCATATTTTTATCTAAAGATGCGCATTTTAGAACGTTCTTGTGTGGCCTTTGGTCGTGTTGGATATTTTCTGTATGTCTAATGGAATATTATGTGCAATGAGCCGATCCTCGTTATTATATTATGTAGTGAGTACTTAAAAGATACGTGTACTTGCTCGCACCAAAGACGTTAAGTATGAGGTTGGTTATGCATGTGTTGACTTGTTTATGAGATGTCCCACGCGGTGACTCGTATTTCTTTCTGCTCTGTACATCTGTGATTTGAATTGAGTTGCTTGTCTTGCTTGCCTCTTTAACCTAACGTTTTATTGGTCTAAATAACTTAGTTAGACAAGACAACTTTAGTAGTGGAATATGATATCTTTATGATTTATTTCACAGAACTGTAAAGTGAACTGAACAACTGCAAGCTGCAAAGCACAGATTATTTTGAATAAGGCACCAGCTACGGTCGATTTGCTTTTACAACATGTTATGTGAAGAAATGATTAAAGAGAAAATTGTTAGAGGCTCTGTTTCAAATTTTACATTGTTTTCTGAGTACATCACAATTCATTGCATCACAACTAACATAATGCATTTGATTTCACTTTACCCCAGCGATTTACTACATTAATACAATAAATAAATACAATTGTGACATTTGTATAGATTTATGCAGAACCTTGAATGCTACATACGTGTGTAGCTTTATTTCTACATCTATCGTAATCCTATGAGGGCTTAATAGGAAGGTTAAGCATAAGATATTTAAGTTCGACTTGATAAATTGTTCTGTAGTCTGTATGACAACTCATACATTAATGAGTTCGGAAGAAGAATTTTGTAAGCAATTCCTACTATTGTATATATACACGTGCCTGAAGAGATTTTAAAGTGAATTCCAGTGAGTTTTATGTGTAGGTGCTTATTTAGCTTTATTTAAAAAGGATTATATTCTAAGCGAAAACAAAGTTACCAAAAGCAAACCGTTTTAACGAAGGTGAAGCCGTGAAGTGTAATGCAATAGGGGTACCTATTTACGATTTTTAAGCTTGGTTCGGATGCAAATCCTTTATAGAATTTCAAATTTTAAGCTTTCACAATAATGGATGCAGAAAAATCTATTTTCAGAATTATGGATCAATTTAAGAATTTTCGAATTTTCGAACCACGCGTAAAAAATTGCAGAAAACAATATAGTATTTAGCATGGTTCCGAGTTCCGACTGTTATTCCTTTTAGTCCTGAAGACGTTTGCAACAATGAGTGAAATTAAGACAAAACAAATTAGACAATTTCCCAATTATGTACTTTTAAATATTTGCAATTTCTATGCACAATTATTATTTCATGCATTCTTAAAGTAATTTCCCAAAACAATGTTGTAAAGTTATATTAGTACTCGGAGTTCGAATTACGTCAGCACAAGAATTCAGGTTTTATTCTTCCAGCAAATTTCATCATTGATTCACTTTAAGTAAATATGTACATTATGTCAAATTCGTCTCACCACTTTACGGGTCTACCCCAATGCTTGTATGTATGGCTTTATACATAGTTTGAGATAGCCAAAGTCACTTAAAGCTAATAGATAACGGAAGTGTACATAAAGCTTGCTTTTAAATATATTAATCAAATAAAAAAGCTTCTGTAATTTTCCGTTGATACCTCTATTAGTAAAATGCTCCTAGGTGGTACATTAAACGGTTAATGAAAAAATCATACACATTAAAAATGTTTTTGAGTAATTATTTATAGGTAATAAGTACCCTCTTGCTTTCTTTACCCCTCTGTTGTGACTACATCACAAAGAAGAATGAAATCACAACATTACAGCCTATCTCAGTTGCCAAATTAGAACAAGAAATAATAATAACCTACTAACAACAAAGGTTAATTTGCACAAAAATTTTCCGCTAAATAAGTATTCCTGAGAGTGAAGGTAGGAACTCGCAACGTTAGTATTTGAGATACCCATCCCTCATCCCTCTGATCACATGTAATAATAAGATATTGCATTTCATTGTAAATTGATGTTGGTGGTAGCGGAGTGGACGGTTCAGTTTCTTATTTATTGGTAGGCATGGTGGTACACGACGAGCCAACGTTTCGCTCAAAGTTATGAAGGCCCGACCATCAATAACTATTTAAGGGCAAAGTTGCAAACGCAAACAGAAGTTATGGCTCTCTACGTGCTATAATAGTGGTAACACTATTGCATAACATGCATGTGTGTAGTGCAGATAGTTTACGAGTAATAAAATGCGAAAATCCCACATTTTACCAACGCAAACTGGCTGTATAGCAACTTGCCGGCGAAGCACTGTCTACTCTCTATTAGTATATTTTCTTTTTGAACATCAATATAAGCAGGATGTTATAGTTCGTCAGTACATCATATTATATGCATGTAGTAGCTAACAATAGGTTCACATAGCGTTACAAACTCACTCTTCTAAATATGTGTGTGTTTCTGTAGTTATTACCCAGCACAACAGGAAATTATATTTATTATTATATTTTATTGTTCTATAGAGGTAAAGACGATGTTGTATGGAGAGGATAGATAGCTTAGGACACGTACCTTTCTCCTCACAGCTATAACATTCCACTCGCCAAAGATAATCTTCCAACGCTCATTACTATAATTTTCGCCTTAAATATGTGAATTAATGCAAATTTTCATTAGGTTGGAAAAATGTTTTATAGCACTTTTTCCAGTTCTCCCAATAAAATTTTAACACTTACTTTTTACGTGCGTCATTATGGTTTGTACCTGAATACTGTGAATACTTAGCAGTATAATATTTGCAACACGCAGGATTTCAATATGAGATTATGCCAAAAAAGGTGCTTATATATCTGCTGAATCGTGTGCAGTGAGAAAAATACGGTTTACTAATTAGAGTACGATACGAAATATTAAATGAAACCCAATGGCACCGTAGCTTGATCATGCATGAAGATGATTTGTGGATAGATCTTAAAATAAAGAAAAAAATGTATCCACTTTCCTATTTTTCCGTCGTCTGTCATTCCTTTCCGTAACTCTGATTTCTTCCCCTGCATTTTTTCTGTCATCATTATATTAATATCTGTTTAATGTTTTCATTCATTTGCTTACTGAGTACAATTTTAAGAAAACAGTAGTCACAACCTATGAGCTCTTGTGCTCGAGTTATTTTCTTCTTCAATTTGATCATCCAAACTCCAATTGCAAAGTTTACAATTGTAATTTGTTTAAGTATCCTGTGTTATATTGATGATGCCAGAAGTGTAATCCATATGTGTTACAGCAGGCCAAAAATCATATTTACATTATACAATCCTTCAGTTATCTTTGTCATTTAAAAAAGTATTTTGTAACTTAAGATTGTATATGTATGGTTTCTTTGTGACAGCAGATTAGAAAAACAAAGGTTGTTTAATGGTGACTAAAAATATAAGATGCGTATACGTACAATGGGTTTAAAAAAATATGAACACACATGCCTTTAGAACTAGAAGAACCAAAAGTCTGTTATTACAAAGGTGTAAAATTGTGTCTCTTGTAAAACATTGTAAAACACGAAATTGGCTTATTTTTATGGTCCCTGAGTACAGGTTTCAGTGCAATAAGTATATTATAAATGTAGGAAGAGAGACTATGCTGTAGGCATCTAGCAAGTTTATCGGTCTGTCTAACCGGACGGCAATTTAACATCTATTTTTCCAGCATATGAGTTTAGAGGTTTCAATTAAAAGCATATTTCACCCAAAGTTGTGGGTGTTGTACTTTTGTCTTCTGTCTTGTAGTCAGATAAATTAAAGTGGAAAAATTATAGGTATTTCACGAAGTAAGTCGTTAAAATGGAGCTGGAAATTTTCGTACTACAAGCTTGTGTACTTTATGTTTGAAAGGACAATGATCTAGCTATAGTTGATTTGGTGATGATTAACAAATGCACTTATGAAGGAGAGTACAGCCACGTCAAGGCAATATTGCTGTGTAAGGTACTTACACTCCTCCGAACATGCAGTATAGTGGTAGAGTTAGTAAAAACGGGAAATCTTATGTCAAGACAGTTCAAGTCGAGCTCCGTGGATTGTCGGGTGATAAAGTTAGAGTTTGAGAAAGAATCTTAGTGACAGTGGAAATGACCATTTGGGCAATGAGACATTAGCGAGTCATCGATCTTGTGAGATCAATCACCATGTGCCAGGGACAATTCTTCTTCCAGACTACTTTCGCCCTCGTTTCTCTTTCTTCATCTCTCTGACTCTCTCTCTCTCTCGCTCACTCTTCCTTTCTCCCTTCTGCATCCATCCATCTAAGCTCTTAGCCATAGCTAACAACGTAGAACTCAACTGTCCTCACATATCAGTATACACTTTACTACTGCATATATGCAGTATATTGCTAGTGGTACATTATATATTATAGTTGCCTCTGCCTCTACACGTTGGTCCCCAATATATGATTCTATCATTTCAATGTAAATACTTTTACACATAGATTACTACATTGGAAATAATAGAGACTCGCCATTCACTCTGTAATTTAAAGGTATAAAATTCATTTTGGTTTCACACACCAAAATTTCATGGAAAATGTGGTCTTCATTTTTATGACGCAAGTTTCGATCGTAAACTGATTAGAGATGTATTTAGCCGCAAAGCAAGTGTGAGTTGGTGGTACGTTTGAGCAAATGACCTAATGGACGTAGAAGGCACAAATCATATATATAGTTGATCGTTGATAGCATTAGATTACTACTCCGGTACACTATAGTATGAGAAGGCCGGTTGCTTGTATGTAGTTCTTTTGACTAAAAGAGCCATGTGTGTATGGGTTCTTGTATGTATGTATGCACTGAACAAGTTGAGCTGTGGCGGTGATGTGTGATTCGTTGGGTTAACTCTCGTCTCTCTTCTTTGCACACTGCATCACATACACACACTCTACTGCATATACACTTTTATAATGTTGCTAATGTGCAGAGGTAGTAGGTAGTTCCGATTTAGATATAAACTACGTTCAATGCATGCATTTGTCGATGAGCGTACATACATACATATTGGAGGTATGTAAGTAGTAGGAGAAAAAACTGTCGGCTATTGGCATCTTCCTCTGCCACCACTATTTCTGTCTATCACCATGCCTATAAACAAAGTATAGTTGGTGTACCTACGTACCGTGCTGTTCTGTGTGGAAGCGTTGCATTCAATGGCTGCTGTGTGTGGAGTTGACTGAGCACAGTGTACGAATTTTCTCCTGGTTTTTGGCCGAGTTTCTCTTCTCCCCTCACATTTTCCTGCATCGAACAGTCAAGTTAAGTCAAGTCTAACTGCAAAGGACAAGATGGAAAGAGGAAAGGAAAGCACTCTCTGGTAGCAAGTCTGTGATCAGTAGCTTGAGCTGCTCTGTTTCTACAGATGACATCCGCATCTCACACACTATCAATGACTTGATTAATTGATCGCGTCCCGTATGTATCATGTATGTCCCCTCCCCTTGGTCTTCTTCTTTTCCGTTTCCTTCGATCAGTGCCAGTGAACCGAAACGTTGAAATATCCCCAAAACTTCATTTGCTACATAGCAAGTACCTAAATCCAAAGTTGTGTGTGCGCTTCCTTCTTCTTCTTCTTCCTTCGTTCATCCGATGTACTACACTGTACAGTGTGTTCTATCTACGCAATTCTCTGAATCACTCCAACGTTACAGAGTACAAAAGTAAAGCTAAGTGATAGAATTAACCAAAGTACTGGCAAATAATGAACAACATACTTGAAGTTGATTTCTGAAGAGTTGTTCTAATATTTATAGAAACCATTGAATCATTCGTCTTTGTCGTTGCATCTTTTTACATAAATACTTTATTGAATCATGTCGCTGTGAACGGGAGTCGCACGGATTTAATTGAAATTATGGGATATGCAATTTCGGTTTGTGTATTGGTTGGCACACTATATATGTGTATCATTAGATGTGTGTGTGTCTATTTGTACAATGGTATGGTATATGTACTAGGATATCGTGGAGAAATAGAATTAGAAAATAACTACTCCGATTTGCCTTACAAAAGGTAATAAATCTGAAAAGCAGTTGTGAAAAAATATTTCTCACTCAATCAA